>PITA01000538.1:0-55131 GCA_004023965.1 Spilogale gracilis
TGGAAGTTTTTTTAAATTGCTCAACTCTGCTTAGATTAGTGGAAGTTTTATCTCAGCAGTATATGATTTTTAAAAAAAATTGAAGTATAATTAACAGACACTTTTATTATTAGTTTCAGGTGTACAGTATAATGATTCAGCAATTCTGTACATTACTCAGTGTTCATCGTGATAAGTATATTCTTTAATCTCCATCACCTATTTCACCCGTTTTCCACTCACTTCTCCCCTGGTAACTACCAATTTGCTCTCTGTATTTAAGAGTCTGATTTTTGGGGGGCGCCTGGGTGGCTCAGTTGGTTAAGCGACTGCCTTCAGCTCAGGTCATGATCCCTGAGTCCTGGGTTTGGGCCCCACATCGGGCTCCCTGCTTGGTGGGAAGCCTGCTTCTCCCTCTCTCGCTCCCCCTGCTTGTGTTCCCTCTCTGGCTGTGTTTCTCTCTGTCAAATAAATAAATAAAATCTTAAAAAAAAAAAAGAGTCTGATTTTTTATCTTTTATTGTTGTTTGTTTCTTAAATTCCATATATGAGTAAAAACATGTAGTGTTTATCTTTCTCTGACTACCTTATTTCACTTAGCAGTATAATCTCTAATCCCATTCCTGTCCCATTCCTGTTGTTGCACATGGCAAGATTTCATTCTTTTTATAGCTGAGTAGTATTCCATTGTGTATCTACATTACATCTCCTTTATCCATTCATCTATCAGTGGACACTTGGGTTGCTTCCATATCACGGCTACTGTAAATAATGCTGCAATAAACATAGGGCTGCATATATTTTTTCAAATTAGTGTTTTTGTTTTCTTTTGGTAAATACCCAGTTATTACTGGATCATATGGTAATTCTGTTTTTAATTTTTTGAGGAACCCACAGACTGTTTTCCACAGTGGCTACACCAGTTTGCATTGGGTGGTGTGTGATTTTTAAAGGAGTAAGAGAATGCTGCGAAGACTGGATGCATTGTTAATCTAAAGTTTAGAATAAAAATGTAGTTTCTATTTCCTAACTATTCAAAATATATTCTGCCTTCACTTCTGTCTCTTAAAGTATTGGGGACTTCTTTTTTAGAGAAACAGTAAACTCTTTTTTTGTATTATACTATATAGAGCACTAATTGTACATAAACTGAGAGAAAGGCTAGATCTGCTATGTGGTCCATAAATGACTGGTTTCAAAGGAGATCGAATTTACTTGAAAGCTTTTAGGAAAGCTCTTACAATGCAATAACCAGTACAACAGCATTGCAAAGTCTTGTCATTGCTAATTATCATACTGCATGCCATGTGGCCGCTCACAGGAAAATGGGAGTTTACAAGGGTGACAGGACGTTGGCGTGGTCACCTAGGTATATTTGGCAAGAAAGGATAATTCTGCATACATGTCGATGAGCTTGAAGTAACTCACTTCTGTAGTTTATTCTGAGTTTTCCTAATAAATCTGAATGAATTTGGTGTTTGGTTTTTAACTTAAAGGATTATTTTAATACAGTAATAGCAACATAAGTACACTTATATAGCTCAATTATATTCTTTTCAAAGAAATAAAAGGACATGGAGTAGGTTGATTCATATCCCAGGGAATTTATAAGTTTGTGTTGGTTTCATTTGATGTAGATTCAATTGTGGTATGATGCTCTCATCTCTGAGAATATGCATTTATGTCTAGATTCCAAGATTTATAGCATATGAAAAGGCATATGCTACAATGCATCTTTGACACACACACAAAAAATCATATTTGCAAATTTATGTGGCTTCTTAAGAAAGTTTAGTACCAAACTATACGTGTGAAACTTCCAATATGTGCTTTTCCTCTGCAGATGGGGGCAGAAGGCATGGAAGGAGGTGCTATTGGAAATCAGCATTCTCGGAAGTTAGTTAGCTTTACCTTGTCAGGTAAGGATATCTTTAAACGTGATGTCCAGTTTAAAAGTGTATAATTTCAAAGGCATGGTCATTTTTGTTTATAGATTCTCATACATGATATACGAACTTGTTATGCATATTTTTGGTAATATTTCTGGAAATACAAGTATATTTCTTACCATTAGATTATTAATATAAACTCGGAGATTATTTCTTCCACCAGGTTTTCTAGTGATAAAAAAACTGTAACTATGTATAGTTACTTTAAAAGAACACTATAATGTATTATGTGCTTACTGCACTGTAGAAATTTGATTATTGAAAACAAGGTGAAGTTAGCTCATCTAGGAAAGGAAAAAGTTGGAGACTAAGAAAAATAAGCCAAGGGGGATGCTCCTATTTTTGTGGAGAAATACACATAAAAGTTGGAAAGCTAAGACAATTTTTTGGTTTGTTTTCTGGTTAGTGAAATACTGTAATTGCTTATATGTTTATGAAAAACACACTGCTTTCCAGGTTGTGAGTTGAAACTCATTTGTGTTTTGTAAGTTTAACTTATTTGAACCCAGCAGTTTAAAAAAAAGAATAGGAATCAGTTTTACACTAGAAGGAAATATTTTTTCATAGAACCTCAGTATATACAAACTGAAAATTTGCACACACAAAAGTACACACATCAATGCGTGTATATACTCGATCTCAGACTAAAAAAGCGTTCATATGTAGGTCATGGTAAAAAAAAATTTTGAAAGCTACTGATTTAAAAAAGTTATTGGCACTTAAAAGTCAAGAATGTGCTAAGAAAAATCAGTATTTCAAATAGACTTTTAAAACAGACAACTGCTACGATACATACAAAATGCAATCTAATAGATATCTGCCATTGTAAGATGTTTTGTTTTCATTTTTCCATGGGTGCAGTGCTTCTAAAATTTAAATTAGATTCACTTTTCTTGGCTGCAAAAAGTGTTGTGAATGAAAATTGACATTCTCAAGAGTGAGAGAAAGTTGATCTTGAAAACAGACTCTGTGATGCACAATTACCACCTATGATGCAAGTATGCACATTAGTTCATTGCTGGCCTTGACCTTCAGAGTGTCCATTTCTGTTCTAGCATGTTCCTTCTCCCCCATGGGAGGTTGCTTGCTTTGAAAGCCTTTTTTGCTTAGATTATCTGGTGAATCTCAGAAGTCATAAACTGGTGGCTTATGGTTCATATTTGGCCAATACGTTCAATTTGGCTTGTGGTTCAAATTTGGACCCTCAGGGTTTAAAACATAGGTAGGCTTTTAGAAGGGCACTTAGAAGTACCATGCCAGTGGTACTCCTCCTCGACCCCCCATTATCTGAGTGACTCCTGAAAATAGTTATTTGGCTACACTTTAGATCTTCACAGTCCTGAGCAGCTGCAGGTACAGAAATCCTTCACTTATAGGTAGGGAACAATTAGCCAACCTCCATGGCTCAGAAAACTTAAAGTTTGACCATCCCAGAGTTTTCTTAGTTTAGAAGCACGGCCCTAAGCTTTCAGGTGATCAATATCATTCTAAATATGATATACACATATTGATTTTGACTCGAGGGGATGCTAATTAACTCCCCATAGGAGCAGGGCCATCTAGAAGTTGAAAATCCTGGATGTTTTCCTAAAAAGTAAGAAATAAGCTTTGGGGCAGCACCAAATGCTGCTTCTTTAAATATAATTTCCTCTACCATCCCACCTCAATACACAGGGTGGCTGGCTACTTTATAGCTATTTTATTACCTAACGTATGGTCAGATATTTGCAGATGCTGTACAAAAATGGCTAAGAATTATAGAAGATGAAATCAAGTCTGTAATGGTCATTGTGAAAAATTAACCCCATTGTAGCATGTTGACAGTGAATGATAATATTTATCCAAGAGCCTTTAAGCTCTGCAGAATGGCTACCTGCAAATGTTCTACTCTTGATTATATATGGTAAGTAGGTTCACAAATTATTGAATACAACATCTAAAATGAAAACTATGTTTTGATGAATGTCTTCATCCTCTTCTCCAAATAAGACTTTAAACTAGGATATTTAACATGTCATACTGTTGTGACTTTAAGAGCTTTTTTGGTTTATGAGGTTTTCTGGATATATATGAGCAATAAAATATATAAAAGAAAAGGGAGAAACAAGAACAGAAATGAGATAGATAAGGGAACTGAATAATCAGACTATAAATAACTGGTAGTTTCTTATATTTATTAATGAATTTTATTTGTCCAGTGTTCCTTGTGGCCATATCTCCTGTGAGGATTATTTAATAGTGACATCTTTCATCACGGTGGCCTAATCTTCCAATGGGATGCTTTTTTGTTCAAAGGAATGGTTTACATGAATAATTGAGCCCTGCCAGGCTTTGTGGCAGCCATTTCTTTATAAGTTACTCCTCATTTACTGCCAAAAAATCCCTTCTTTAGGAGTAGATTTAATATCTAAGGAATATTATTCTTCTGTCTTTGAGTCTGAGGCAAGATTTATCATGAAAGGTAAGAAAATAAATATGCAAAAATATGCAAATTGTGTTTTTCTCTTAAAGCTCTTTTATGCTAACTAAAGCCAAGTGAAAACATGTAGCATTATTAAATTGATAGTCAGAGGCAGAAGCTGTATTAATAATGACTCCGTAGCTTGTGAAGTGCCGGGATTAGGTGCTGTAAGGCTAATGAGTTTAGGGCGGCTTCTGTGAATGCCCGTCTCGCTCCTTATTCATCTTTCCTTTCTGCCACTGGTTTTCAGATCAAACACCTTACTGTATTCCATGCAATGTTCTTAACATGAGGGTTTCTTGGTTGAATTTTTCAACCTTTGCCAACATATTAAAACGTCCTCCTCTGCGGCCAGTCAGCTGTTATCGGACAACACACTAGGCCACAGGTTCTCGTGGGCCAAGGGTGAGCCTCCTCCAGGCAGCACTCCCTAGAGAGTATGGTTCCATGGACAACCCCAGTCCAGTTCTGTTCTACTAAGAAAGACTGTGTTTCAAGAACGGGCTTGAGGGGCACCTCGGTGGCTCAGTTGTTGGGGCCTTTGACTGACAATCTCAGCTCAGATCTTGATCTCAGGGATGTGCGTTCAGGCCCCATGTTGGGCCTAGTATGGAGACAACATTAAAAAAAAAAAAAATGAGTTTGAGTAAGGTGACTCAGGTGACCTCCTATAATTTAGAGTCAGCATTAATTACCAATCTGGGTAATCAAAGGTCTCTGAAGCTTCAGCGGCATCTGCAGAATTTCTCTCTGAACCGGGGGCCAACACCTTCCTAGACTGATCATCGTTGCATCAAGTTACTTAGAAACAGTTTATGATTGCTGGAGCTTTGAAGATCACTGAGCTCTCAGGCCAGTCTTATCCAAATTAATATTCTCAGAAAGGTGTTGAGGACCCAGTGTATCTGGATTTATTGCCTGACATGTTTGTATCCCTTAGCCTGACTCCTTTTAAAAACATCAGTCTCTTCACTTACCAGACTTTAGCCAGACATTTTAGCAGCTTACCTAGTGTGAAATAACAACCCGGGAATCTAAGAGGAGTTCTGGGACATTCATCAGATATGTAAGTTCCTAAACAGTAATCTCACAATTACTTAATACAGCAGGTGGCATTCAAATTTAGAAATATTTCCAGCCTCCTTTTTCTCCCAACATTAATTACATTTGTGGAGTATATGTGACATTTTAAATGTGGTACAACTGAATGTGTGGTCTCAAGTTTTACCCCCAATTAAACATAGGTCTCCAATTTCCTATATGTATAGAGGAGATTTAATTTTACTCTCATGAAAGAACACACTAGCATTCTTTTTTTAAAAATAGACTGTTGCCTAAGATTTGTCTCAAGACACTGAAATGCTGGTTGCCAAACCATGTGAAAATACACATTAGAATCAAAATGATTCCCAGGAATAGTCAGTGTAGGTGCATAAGGTGATAGTAAATGTTTGTCTTCATTTTTGTTGCCTGTCAGGAGACCCCCTGCTCTGCTGGAATTTACCTAAGAGATCATAGTGTGAATAACTTTGTTATTGTTTTGCTGTTGTTTACCCCCCCCCATCTCTTTCTCTGCCTTGCTCTTCTTTTTCTTTCAAGATCTTAGAGCAGTTGGGCTAAAGAAAGGGATGTTCTTCAATCCTGACCCTTATCTTAAGATGTCCATTCAGCCAGGGAAGAAGAGCAGTTTCCCCACCTGTGCCCACCATGGACAGGAGAGAAGGTCTACTATCATCAGTAACACCACTAATCCAATTTGGCACCGAGAGGTAAGATAATCCTCAGGGGTCTTCTAGTTGACAGGAAGTTGGCCAAGTCTATCTCTGTTCTGTATATCATTGAGCCATTTATGAGCATGGCACGATGGCTCAGGGGTCTCGGGTTTCAGTTAGAAAGAGGGTCTGACAAGTATGAGATAGTCCCTTGTGGCCAGGTGTAGGGAAAAGCAAGTGAAGTCCTTATGTTGGGTGCACAACTTAAGAGGGCCAAAAGATTCCAAAGTTAATATTTTTTTAGAAAAATCAAAATCAATGCAAAAAAAATTCATGATGAACAAATATTAAAATTTTAAGTAAGGACTGGGTTATTAACTGTGCCTTGCAGAGCCATATGAGAGCCCAAGGCAAAAGAAAAGTCAACAATGCCAATCCTGTTTTCATCTAAAATTTTTATGTTTTTGTACCTGAAACTAATACAACACTATATGTTAACTAACTGGAATTAAAATAAAAAGGTTTAAAGCCCTCCCAATCTTTTATGTTTTGTTCTAGTATATATTCAGTACAAATTAAGAGAATTTCTCTCCCTATGGGCTTTGGCAGATGTTTTTCTGATTTCTAGAATTTGGTTAATTAAAATGCTCATTCAAGGACTCATGATCCTGAGTGAAGCCAGACCATTGATGTGTTGGTGATAGATACTGTAGGGTTCCTCACAGCCACATTGTGCTACCTGTCATTTTAGTGCAATGCATCATTAAAATCAAGTAAGCGGTCTCCTCATTAGGACTTGGGAAAGTCAAGGGATGAACAGAGACATTGTTTCTCATCTAGTGAACAAAGGATGAAGCTCTCCTGCCATTTCTCAGAGATCCAAGACATGTTTCACCTACAGTGTTAGAGTGTTTCTGGGTAAACTTTCATTGGGTGTAGGAGTTATACAATGAATCAGATCATTCCTTAAATGTTCAATGACAACAATATGTTCTAACAGTTTTGTAGAGGTATTTCACTGGGGCAGGAGATAATTCAGGGGATCTAAAACCAATTAGAAGAAAAAAAAAAAAGGGCTGGCTATTTGAGACTTGCCAGCACAGCAAGATGTTTGTCCTGAGGGGTTCTTGTGGTTATTTAAATGAATTACATATGGCAGGTCTTCTTATACCTGGTTTAAAAACCTACCTATGATATCCAAATAGTAAATAACTCTTAAAGGCACACCACTTAATTCAACATATTTAGAAGCCTAGCAGACATAACATGTGTCTCACTGTGAGCTCTAGAAGGAACATAGTGGATATAGTAATGATCCTAACAATAACTTTCTTTTGCTAACATTTTGTATTTACAAAGTTCTTAACCATGTTATCAGTGTATGCCTAATAAGGGAGCAGAAGGGATGACATCCTCATCTCTCCATTTTGATGATTAAGAAAACGAAGCTTGAAGTGTTTATGCAATGAGCTGCGCAGACACAGAGGTGGTGCTTAAACTCAGCGCTCTTATTCTCAGCAAGTGTTTTTTCTATTCAGCAGATTCCTAGACTGCGTGGCCCTTGACAGAACTTTAATTGTTGTGACTAAATAAACTTAATGGTGCCTAAGTGTAAAACTGGCTGGCACTATTTGCGTCAAGTGGTTGAGTGGATAATGTCAGGGAAGGGGCAAAATGGTTCAGGTTAGATTCCGGCCCCGTCACTTTCTTATCCTGAGATTCTCGTTCTTGAAAATGTTATTTGTAAAGATAACATGAAGGGAATATATGTGAAAGACTTTGTAAATGAATAAAGCTTTTTATAGTTATTTATATTCTTATTAATAGCCAATCTGATTTTCTCCGATGGCATTCCTAAGCAAAACAACAAAGCTTATGTTAACTTCATATTTTTATTTTTCTGTCCCATGTGGCTTTTAATTTAAGTGCTTACCATTTAAACATTGTTTCATTCTCATATTTATCAGAGAAACCATAATATTCTGTAGGCGTTCCTACTTTAGCCACTCTGTGAAAGAGTATTTTAAACTGTGCTGTACAACTTCTGAATCCCATGGGATGAGGAATTAAAATTGCTGTTAATCAAACACAACAATAATTCGAAACCATCCTGTAACAGGATATTAAATTTCAAAGAATGAAGCTACAATATATGTAGTAAGTACTAAAATTGCATTGTGCACAATTTAATATTTAATAGTGTCTCCTAAAGCTGTTGAACCAGGAAGGGCTGAATGATTGGAGGGTGTTCTTTTTTCCTGAAGATCCTTAACTGATGCCTTATAATGAATGTTGATGATTCTAAATGAATAGAGGATGGACCCTAGCTACACATATTTCTAGCAATGTAGACTCTAAGTCCTTAGGATAAGGGATACCATTTTCTATAATAATGAAATGATATAATTTCATATTTGTCTTTCTTCTGAATCGTGTTATCTGTTTTTGTTTTCAGAAATACTCCTTTTTTGCACTTCTCACTGATGTCTTAGAAATTGAAATTAAAGACAAATTTGCCAAGAGCCGTCCCATCATCAAGCGTTTTCTGGGGAAACTAACTATTCCAGTCCAGAGATTGCTGGAGCGGCAAGCGATTGGGTAATCAGCCCCCACTTGTAGGGGTCTTGTTGAGATTAGTTTGCACAGAAGCAACTGAAATGAAATTTGTAGTCCTAGGACTTTACTTACTGGGAAGAAGTGGTAAGAGAATTCTTTTAAAAAATGGAAGTGTTTGTATACTCATTAAACTGTTCAGGACCAAAGCACTTTGTTTTCATTATATACTTTTTGTTTGTTGTTTGTCCGTCCGTCTGACTGTTTATCTTTTCTGAGATGTGCCTACCGTTAGCATTTCAGCATCAAAAGTCATAGCACTCAATTGTTTTTGAGTATATTGAAATCTTTCAGTAAAATATCTCCTAGAGCAGGGTTTTAGTGTCATGTTGACAGCTCCCTTATGCTAATTAACCCCATCCAGACAACTCATGATTCCTGAAAAACAAAAACCACTTTGTTTTAGGGCCATCTAAAAGAAGACCTTGACTTGAAGGAGATATCCTAGACCTATAGATTCATTCAGACAACTAAAGTTTACTCATTGAGAGAATTTTAAAATATGATTTGATGTCTCTTTTCTTTCTGTGAGCTTCTTGTAAGTTGTGAATAAACTAGGAAGAAATCATAACATCCCTTATCATAAATGGTATATGGATTTATACCATTGGTCATTTCCAGCAAAGTCAGTAATGCTACGGCTCTAAGGTAGCACTGAGCATACTGTTTTGGTATCTTTTTTGTTGTAGGAGAACATTATGAACATATGGCAGTAGTAGTAGTATTAGTGGTATTCGTAGTGATGGTAGTGGTGGTGGTGGTGGTGCCGCCATCTTGTTTTGTATCTTCTTCACAATAAGAAAATATAAGCAAATGGTAGTGGTTGTCATCGTTGCAGTGACAGCAGAAGTGGTAATGGTAGTAGTAGCAATAGTAATACATAGAAGTAGAGAAACAAAAAAGATGCCAAGTCCTTATTCTATGTCAGGGGTTAAATATGGTACTGTCCTTGGCCCACGTAGCCTTCTCAACAGCTCTGGGAGGTCAGTAGTATGATTATACCCATTTCTGAGATGAGGAATATGAGGCTAGCAGGCAAGAGGTGGAGCTGGGACTTGAGGGCAGATCGGTTTGCTCTAGAATCCTGGCTTATCTGTGTCACTTCAAGGACCGGCAGCAATGTGTTATTATTCCAGCTAACTAAGGAAGGCTGATCGTTCATAGTCACTCTGCAACTAATGAACTGTTCTATTTTGGCAAGTCGTAATTTACTTGGGTATGCCTCATCTGAAGAATACGGTGTGTAGACCCCTGAACTCGAAGGCCCCTTCAAAATCTGAAACTAAGAGATTGTAATGGGTTCTAATTCTCTGGCCTTCAGAAACGATGGAATTTGTGGTTGAGCTAGCACACATGAAGTAGGAATAGTATGCTGAAATTCTAGTAGCCTGGTTTATCTGATAAAAGCTAGGAAATCACAGTTTTTGCTTCTGGTAGAGATCATATACATTAGGAAATTTTTTTAAAGTTATTTTTAGATTTTCTAGAAAGTGGAAGATTTTAAAAATAAGTTAACTATGAAAATGCAGTGTATCTATCATTTAATTTATATAATTATCATCGTATAATTTATAGAGTATATATGACACATGTTAAAAGTGTGAATTTACATACAGCAATAAGAATGATCAAGACAAAATAAAACCTTTTCAGTGTGTGAAGCTGTTGTTGACTTGTCGGCTTTTCATCTAGTCTTTTAAACAACTGGACACTTTGAGAACGCCAGTCATGAATTGATGTGTATTAGAAGGGAGTACAGCATGATTTTGTAAAATATTGGAATCATGAAATGTTTCTGAATAAGTATATTAAAAACAGTGATGCAGATACTTGGGGATTTGCTTTATTATATAAGAATGATACTACATTATATTAGTACATCAGCTATTGACAACTAAATATATATTCCTGATCTGATTATTGCTTTCCACCAACTAATTGTTTCATCTTGAAAAGTGCTGGATTTACATTACTTATATGTTTGGTAGATTGCAGCCCTCTGAAGTAGTTGAGGTTTTATAGAGTCTGGTTTTGTAGCATGAGCTAAAACTTCTTACTCATTACTGATTTTGAGAGTATTTATTTGAATGTGAGATTTTCCAGAGTGGCCCACATTTGTCCAAAATACACATCACTTTCCTAGGCTTTGTCAATCCCTCCGATTGCATTAGAGAGAGAATGCCTCGGGTAGTGAGAGTACTTTGGCACTTACTCTTCATAATTGTGTATCATAATATATAGTGTAGCGTTCACAATAATATGTCGCAGCAAGAAGCAGGATGAGTCAAATGATACTGGGTAAGAACAAGGAGGCACAAAGAAGAAGAAAAAAAACAGAAAAAAAAAGAAAAAAACCCAAAAATAAACAAAAGAAAAAATATTAAAAAAAATAAAAATAGATAAAGATAAATAAATAAAGGAAGAAGACAAGTGACTCCTCTGATAGGCACTCAACAAGGGATGAAACCCTTAACTCAGAATCTCTGAATAGGAAGCTTTCCCGTATTTGTAGGTTGAATAGTTAAATTGAGTATCTGGCCAGTTTGGTTAATGTACAGCACTAACTCCTGTTAAAATTCTTCTTTCTAAGTAAAGAGTCTCATTTGTTAATTAATTTATTCAACAAATATGTGTGTATACACATATAGTGTCTACTAAGTGTTAAACACAGTGCTCGGTATTGGGGATATGATAGTGAGCAAAACAGATGGAAGCAGTTCTTTTCTTACAAATCGTACTAAACATGTATTTCCTCACTAAAATCTCTCACTTTTATAAGTCGTCCATTATCAACAACAACACGTTGTATTTATTGGCCAAGGAGAAGAAGGTGAAGATCAATTTATTTTTAACAGAGAAAGGAAGGTTTTATTATTCCAGGACTTCATGTCCAAAGAGTTGGGTGAGGAACCACAACCCTGAGGACAGGCCCACATAGTTTGCTGCTAAGTTCATGCCTTAGTGGGCAAAGATCAGGCACCTCTGTGTGTTAGGCACTGTCTAAATTCTGGGAAGACAGTGGTAAGAGAAAGAAAAAGACAGCCCTGCTATGATGCAGATTATGGGCATTATATAATGTTATTTGAACTAATATAAAGGAGTGTAACTATAATGTCTAATAGTAAAAAAAAATGCCGGTATACCATTTTGCAGAAAAGATTTTTGAAAAATACCGGTTTAAATAGGAAAACCATTATCAGAATAGCAGTTGCATTTAGATGAGCCATGAGAAATTATGTCATTAAAATGCATTTTCCTGAAAGCAGCCTAGAACCACTGAGAAGACAAAGTGAGATGGTAGTGTGGTGACTGCAGAGCAGGGGCTTCGGCGTCAGATGAATCTGTGTTCTAATCCCGGTTCTGTTCCTCAGTACTTGTGTCTGGCCTTGGACAAGTCGCTTACCCTCCCCACACCTTGGTGTCCTCCTCTAGAAAACAGAGCCGCCACCTGCCTCCCAGGGTGGCCAAGAGACGGTGCTGGCAAAGCCCTTAGCAGAGTGTGCATGGCACACGTGAAGGCCTGACCCTGGGAAATGAAGGCATTTTAAAAGCATTGAGACAAAAACTATCACAATGTTTCTAGGGGAGAAAAGAGAAAGAAGAAAGTAATCTTACAGTTATAAGACATTCTTGCTAAGAAGTCAGAAAGATCCCCAAGAGCTGAACCGGGATTTTGCAGTCACATGTGTTCTTTAAAGGAGTGACATCTATCTGGAATTGTCCTGAGAAGGTAGAGATAGAAAAACAAAATAGAGGTGCATTGATAATAAGTAGCAGAGTAGCAGCTCTAAGCTGCGCAGTGGTGCAAATACTAGGCAAAGGCATTGTTTTCCTTCCAAAGTTGCCAGTAGAGGGCAGTGTGAGAGCAATGATGGTGTAATTTCATACTATCCCTTTGATTATTTTCCTTTATGAAGAATAAATCAGAATGAGAATGAAGTTGCTTCATACAAGGTCAAGATGTAATTGCATTTGACTTTGATTAAATAAACACAGAATTGGAAAAGAGTGACAACTCCACCCTCATAGAGGCTGGAGGCCGGAGTGGAGGGGCGGGCACAGTGGGACCCTGGTGTGGTCCCTCCAGCGCGCCTCTTGGGACGGCACCAAGATGCCACCATAGCAGCACACCTACTTCTCCATCAGCATCTCTTGCAGGGCATGCTGGGAAGCAGTGATAGCCAGGCTTCCCCCAGTGGGGGCCCGCAGCTCTGGTCTCCTTACTCTGTAGGTGAGGAGGGAGGTCCAGCAGCCCCCTCCCTTCCTTCAGCTGGAACAGCTCTCAGGGGCAGACCCTCCCCACCCTGCCATCTCCTAACTTCCAGCTCCTGCTTCACAAGTACAGTAGCGAAGCCCCCCCCACGTCCTTGTGTGATAGTCCTTCCCTGTTGTGTCCTCGTGGACTAGTTTCCTGTTCTGCTAAGTACTAAGGAACCAGGCCCTCTACACTTTTATACCTGAGTCAAAAAATACCAGAACCTTTCCCAGCTCTTCGATGACTTCAGAATGCCCTTTTCCTGGTCACTGTTAGCATCGAGAGAGCAATCCAGCCCCCTTTAGGAAAATCATGTGATACTGTGTTGCATTTTCAGCTTATAACAGATTCTGTTGCCTCCTGGGGTTTATAAGTATTCCTTTGTGGGAACAAATCATATTACATTGGACTCTAACAGGCCTTCAAGCTTTGTATTTTCTGGTGAGTCGAAAAGTTTGAAGAGATGCGTGTGAGATTTGGGGGTGGCCTGCTGGAGGAGGTGAAGGCTGACACCAGTGGAGTAAGAAAAGAACAATTTCTCCTCTTACAGGGATCAGATGCTCAGCTACAACCTCGGCCGCAGGCTCCCAGCTGACCACGTGAGCGGCTACCTCCAGTTTAAAGTGGAGGTTACATCTTCTGTGCATGAAGGTGAGCTAGCTGTATGAATACATCACCGCAGGAAGAACTTGTTCAGCCTACTCAGTTGTCAGTTGACATTTGAATAGAATTTGAATTTGTGTCCTGGTCTGAAAATAAAATAACTAATAAATGATTACCTCCCAGAGTTTCCCAAGCAGGTAGGCAAGCTTCTTTATCAAAAAATATCTCTTAGGTTTGTGCCTGCCTTGGGAAACTGGGCTCTAGAATTTCTAGTAAGAGTGAACGTAGACACTTCATATGTCAAACTGACCAACAGGATACTCATTTAGTAGTGAGTTGCTAATTTTTGCAAGGCAGTAATACCTGTAAAGAGGCTTTAATGGGATGACTGAATTCGTTGAACTGAGGAGTGGCAAAGGAATAGAAAATTAAAAGTTTATTTGTGATTACCACTTTGTTTGAATAAATGCTGTTTTCTCCTTCAGACGCTTCTCCAGAAGCTGTTGGCACAATACTTGGGGTCAATACCGTGAATGGAGACCTAGGGAGCCCTTCTGATGAGGAGGACATGCCTGGGGGCCATCACGACAGTGCCGTTTGTTCCAATGGACCAGTTTCTGAGGACAGTGCTGCTGATGGGATGCCCAAGCACTCTCTCAGGACTAGCTCCACTCTGGAAATAGACACAGAGGAGTTAACCTCTACTTCTTCAAGGACCTCACCTCCTCGAGGACGTCAGGATTCACTCAATGATTACTTAGATGCAATTGAACACAATGGTCATTCCAGGCCGGGCACAGCCACCTGCTCAGAGAGGTCCATGGGAGCCTCTCCAAAACTAAGGAGTAGTTTTCCCACCGACACAAGACTCAATGCAATGCTTCATATCGACTCAGATGAGGAAGACCACGAGTTCCAGCAAGACCTAGGCTATCCGTCTTCCTTAGAGGAGGAAGGAGGGTTAATAATGTTTGGCACAACGTCAAGAACTGATGACGTGAGCCTGACATCACAGACAAAGCCAGAAGACAACCCAGTGGAGGTGGAGGAAGCCTCCGCAAATGAAGCTGCTGCCTTCGAGGACAAGCCAGAACATCTTCCAGAGCTGGCAGAGGCCTCCTTACCCTCAGGCCCGGTGCCAGAGGAAAGTGAAAATGGCCCGGAGTCTCAACCAAGTGCTGACCAGGGCAGCACCGAATTGTGTGGCTCTCAGGAGGTAGATCAGCCCACGAGTGGGGCAGACACGGGGACTTCTGACACTTCGGGCGGAAGCCGCAGAGCCATCAGTGAGACCGAGTCCCTGGATCAGGGCTCTGAGCCTTCCCAGGTGTCCTCGGAAACAGAGCCCAGTGACCCTGCCAGGACCGAGAGTGTGAGCGAGGCCAGCACGAGGCCAGAGGGCGAGAGCGACCTGGAAGGTGCAGACAGCTCCTGCAATGAGAGCGTTACCACGCAGCTCTCCTCGGTGGACACGCGGTGCTCATCTCTTGAGAGCGCTCGCTTTCCCGAAACCCCGGCCTTTTCTTCTCAGGAGGAGGAAGATGGAGCCTGTGCGGCAGCGCCCACCAACAGTGGCCCCGCCGCAGGGTCACAGGATCCCATACACACTCCCAGTTCTTTGCCTGGGGTGCAGGTGCCCGGTGGAGAGGAGGAAGGGCCAGGGGCAGACTCGGCCCCTCTACCTCAGCAGGAGGAGCTGGGGGAGGTCTGGCAGCGGCGGGGGAGCCTGGGGGGAGCTGCAGCCACCGCCGAGAGCCAGCCCCAAGAAGAGGGTGATGGCGAGGATGCCCATGGGGCTTGTGAAGGGGCCACTGCGCAGGAGGAGGGCGCCACTGGAGGTAGGATGTCCAAGCCCGTGTGCCTCTTGGCTCAACATACCACTTCAAGAGAAGTCTTGGGGTTCTCTCCCTCCGTGTAGTCATGCTGCAGGTCACATGTTGTCTGAATTCTTTACCTTGGGGCTCAACAGTGAGCTTTTTTTCTTTTTTTAATGGATCTTCTGCTTTTGAAATAAGAGGCCTGTCAAATAGTAGTTTTCAAATGTCAATAATGACTCTCCAGTGGGACCTGGGTTTGTAGATACCAAAGCAAATGGGCTGGCAGCTCTGCCATCGCTGTCCTGTGCCGAGGCTTCCAGGAACATCTAAGGTCACTCCTCTTTGTATAAAACCTTCAAAACAGAACTTAGGATATACCTTGCACCAATTGTAATATTTTTTACTTCTGCAATACGAAAAATGTTAACTAAGTTAGGAGATGTGTTCTGACACTTGGAAGAATAAGCTCTTTTAGTGTCTGGGGATGCAAATTCACACATAAAATTTCTATTATGTCTCAGTGATTGTGGCCTGGTGGAATGTTTCCTTTGATTCATCAGAAAGTCTAAGGATAATTTCCTGTGCCTAAATAGCCCAGACTCAGAAATGGGAATGATTTTCTTATTCTGTAGGTTATCTTTTACCTGAAGTATCTTCTCCTCCTCCTCCTCCTCTTTTCCTTTTATTTTTGGTTTTGTTTCCTTCATCATATTGTGGCCATGATGTGACCCTGAAGCACAGGTGCATGACCAGGACCAGCCAGGAAGGGAAAAAGGCGGGGGGAAGATGGGTACAGAGAAACATTTCTCTAGAAGACCCTCTTCTGACTAAGCATTCACTTCCTGTTCTTTTCTTTCATTTCTGGGTCCTCATATGGAAAAGGAGACTCGAGAGAGAAGAGACTAGTTCCAGGATTTATGTTAGGTGGTGTTGTAGTTTTGGTTTTGGTTTGGGTTTGGTTTGGTTTTTCACAAAGACTGTTTTGACACTGAAGGGGAAAACACGACCCAAGTACCTTTTCCTCTTTAATCCTAGGTTCTCAAGCCAACGGCCACCAGCCATTGAGATCGCTGCCTTCGGTGCGCCAGGATGTTAGCCGCTACCAGAGGGTGGACGAGGCTCTCCCACCAAGTGAGCACCTGTTAGCTCAGGGGTTCACCTCGCTCACAGGGTGCAAGGATGATAGGCAGATCCTTTCCACAGGACCAGAAAGATGGATACCCACTCCGTGAGAGGCGGGGATCTCAGGGCTGCTCTTTGATAGAGCAGCAGCAGAGGGACAGTTCGGAGCTGATGACTCCTCGCTGGCACTGTCCTGCTGAATGAGGGGGCAGCGGGGGGCAGGGGGAAGGCATGTACTGTAGCAGAATCAGTACTGTAATTGGGGATAGGGAACCAGGTATTTTGGAACAGTTGGGTTCATAATAGAAAAATTTAAAAATTATGCCTAATAGCAATGTGAATTTTCAGTTAGGAGACAAATTGGTACAATCTCTTAGAAAAGCCTCACTCTATGTGATGTACTTCTTTCTATTCACTTATACCATTTTAAATCATTAAGTACAGTGTCCTGATTTTCTTCCTTGGGGATATGCAGAAAAGTGTTAATAATTTCAGAAATTAGTCTACCATTTATTTGGAGCATGACCATTATCTGGGGTTTTAAAAGATATGTCATTTCTTTCACTTTCAAGAATCATGTAACACTTAAAAGGGGGATGGTTGAGGATGAGGGATTCTGGGGAAACAATTGTGCAACCCGTATCCGCAGGTCTGAGTGATACCCAGTTATAATCTGGACATAATTTAAGCTCTGTTTAAATGTGCAGGATCCCTGAAAGCAGTATTGCTCTGTAAGAGCAAGCATTTTGATGACTAATAACAAAGCTCAGTAAATACCGCTTGTAGGGAACACATTGGAGAATACATTCTTTTGCATTATTGCTTTTCCTTCTTATTCACTCTCTCAGCTCTCCCACCTTACAGGTGATTATAGCAAGAAGCTGATGTCCTTGGCCTTCTGGATTTTAAAAATGGCGGGACGTAGGAGCACCTGGGTGGCTCAGTAGGTTAAGTGTTTGCCTTTGGCTCAGGTCATAGTCTCAGGTCCTGGGATCGAGCCTCACATCAGGCTCCCTGCTCAGTGTGGGGAGTATGCTTTTCTCTCTGCCCTTCCCTCTGACATGCTCTCTCTCTCACTCTCTATCAAATAATAATAAAAAAAAATCTAAACAAAAATTGTGGGACAAAGGGTGGGGTGCAGGAATATGCATTTGTAGGGCTGAAATGCTGAGTGCTTAGTTTTGGTGAGTATTAACAAAAAATCTCAATGGTACTGTGTACAGTTGGTCAAAATATTGGCTTGATCTTTTGGAAATTCTGTTGTGTTCTCCCTTTGTTTAGGTATCTTGATAATTGAGGGTGGTTATTTATAGGAAATATATATTTTAAGCAAGTTTAAAAAAATAGACCAAGAGATTAATTAACCAGTGTGTCATCTTAAGCAGGTAGGGGAATAAAAAATTCTTATTCTTTACCCCTGGAGAAGATTTAGAGATGGAAAAGAAAAATTTCCCTGTGAGATACTTAGATATAGTAGGAAAAACATGAATTGGAAACATGAGGAGAGGATTCTAGAAGAGCTTTGTTTGTATGTATATGCGAATTAATAGTAATTCAAGTTTCAGAGGCATTACGTCACATAAGAGTATGGGTAAATGGCATCTTTTGGCCACATCTAATTGCTCTGAATTTTGACGAACCAGGACTTTGGTTTCCAGATTGCATTTAATAAAGACAGGTACTTTTCTGCTGAAATTATGACCACTGTTTGTGGTATTTCAATACATTTGTTTAAACACTGATATTTGTATTACACAGAATATATTTTAGGTTTTAAAAAATAAATAATTGGTTTTTTGCTAAGTTGATATATTTAAGAGCAAAAAAAAACCAATTTAATAGTATATCTAATTTAATGAGTAACTGAAGAGGAGAAAATTCTTTTTGTTTTTAAAGATTAATTGAGGGTAGGAGAGGGACTAAGAGAGAGGGAGAGAAAGAAAGAACCTTCAAGTAGACTCCCCAAGGAGTCTGGAACCCCATACAGGGCTCCAAGCAGGGCTCAATCCCAGGATCCTGAGACTGTGACCTGAGCGGAATTCAAGAGCTGACCTCTTAGCCTGATTGAGCTACTCTGGTGCCCTAAGAAGAGAAAAACTCTTCATCTCTTTTTTGCAACTTAACAAATTTGGGAGTTTCTGTTGTCAAGATACAGATTATGGTTTGAGCATGTTCGGCTCTGTCCTCACGCTGCTTTGGCCCCTCTTATTCTCATGTCTGTCTCACCTTTCAACACCTTATTTAATCACGTGGCTGTCCTGCTAGTTGTGTGTCCCCAACCGAACCTGTTCTCTGCCTTTCTTTCCTAACTGGGCAACTCTGCCATGACCTCCGGCCATGCCTCTGACTTGGAGCTGTGGCTCCACCATCCACACTGTCTTGTGCCTTCTGCCTTCATGCAGTGTCTCCCGGGAAGCTCAGCCACAGAGCATCTGGTTGGAGTATACAGATTTGTCCATCCCTTAAGTGATGGGGCTGAGTTATTTTCAGGCTGAGAGTTGTACTTTTAACACTATGAATTATAATATTCAGATTTGCATAGTGCTTTGTAGTTTACAGAACACTTTTACATGCTCTATTTTTTATTCTTTGTTACATTTTTATGATGTAGGTCAAGTGGGTAGAAATTGGCTAAAATAATTCTTTAATTTTATAGATGGAGAAACTGGAGCCCAGATAAATTAAGTAACTTGTTTATGGTCTCAACTTTTACTAGTTGAGACAGAATCTTAAACCTCCCTTCTCCTCTATCAGGTAATCTGATCTAAGATTAGAAGGGAAGGGACTGTGGTGTGGGTAGATGAATATAGCCCAGACAGGTTTGCTGTCTTAAGCATTTGTATCAGACTCAGAAGCACTTTTTCCTCTTTGTGTCGGTCACTGTCCACAACCCTCAGTAGGGCAGGCTGCTGAAACATGGTATACTTTGATGCCTGAACCCCCATTTTTTATCTTTCTTTTCTTTTCCTAGTTATTATTGTTGTTACTTGAGCTTATTTTCTCCTTAAGAACACTTGTGTGCTAACATATAGTGAGGAAACTAGCCAGCAAACTCAGGCTTCTCTCTGAAGATTTATAAACACAATTAAGGAGATTCAGTGGTAGACCCTGATGTACCTTTTCCCCATTCCAGCTGATCATGGGGTGGTCTCTGCATCCGTGTTATAACATAGTCTCTGGACCTCTATTTGATCTCTTTTTATGTCAAGCAGTTTTCCTTATTTGTTTGCTTCTGCATTCAATCTTACTCCTTCTATCTTGGGATCAGGGAACTGATCTTGGACTTAATCCAGAGATGATGTTCTATCAGTTGTTTTCAGAATCGGACTCTTGCTTCAGGCCATGGGCCCTGTGATATGACCTGGTGATCTATGTAACTCCAACCTCTGGCTGAGAGAAGTTCTCACAATCTGTACAACATAACTCCATACAACTCCAGGTCTTAAGGGCAACACGGCAGTGTGCAGAGCCTTCCCTGGAAGCAGCTTAAATATGAATCCACACTGAGTGCCTTCAGAATTTGCTTATCTCCTTCTGAGGTGATGGATGCCACTGGCCGTTGGACCTGCCACATGTCAGGGCTGATGAAGCCCCCAGGAATGTCATCAGCATGACAGATCTTGGTCATTTTAGCATTAAGATAAGTGAAAAAAGAGTGGTCAGCTCAGCCCCTTCTGAAAAACTATTTTATTTTTCCTACTGGCTGCAGTATAATTGTGACTTAATCCCTTGCTGCACTGGAGACAATAAGGAACTGTTGAGTGTTTTTCCCCCCAAAAGTGTAGGAGTAGGATTAGACTCCCGATGAACTATCTAGATTATTAGACTCTTGTAGGACAATATTGGCACGTGGTTAGAACTAGCATACTACTGAGGTAGTAGGTTCAAATGGGCAGGTCTAGAAAAACACAGAAGAATGCGTCTCCTTTTTTTGTCGTTGTGCTGCCCTTTCATAATTAAAGCATCTTTTGAAATGAAGGTAAATAAGGCAGTGATCTGAAAGGTATAATTAATTTAACTTTCTACTATGTTTAAGGCTAGGGGCTCTTTTTTTCTAGAGCTTAAAAGTGAGTTTTAAGAGAGGAATTGATACTTTTAATCTAAAAAGATACTTTTTAAAAAAATTGACCATTAATGGGGCGCCTGGGTGGCTCAGTTGGTTAAGCGACTGCCTTCGGCTCGGGTCGTGATCCTGTAGACTTGGGATTGAGTCCCGCATTGGGCTCCCTGCTCAATGGGGAGCCTGCTTCTCCCTCTCTCCCTCCCCTTGCTTGTGTTCCCTCTCTAGCTGTGTTTCTCTCTGTCAAATAAATAAAATCTTAAAAAAAAATTGACCATTAAGGTAAGGTCCACCATAGACAGCTGTTTTGAGCTTTTTAAAACTTGTTAAATAAAGTATACATACAGAAAAGAGCACATTCAGCCTGCTAAACCCTCCCAAATTGAACATACATGTGTATCAGTGCTCCGTTACTGGGGCCTAGAAGTCTCTTTGGGCCGCTTTCAATCACTAACCTGCTTCCTAGAGGGGAAAGGGACCTACTAAGCTGGCTCCCCAAATCATAGATAAGTTAACTTACTTCTTTACTTTGTGCAAATGATATACCTCTTTGAGTATTGAAATAAGGAAAAACTAATCTTTTAAACACTGCTGTCCAGGATCTACCACAAAAGCTTAATTTTTTCCTTAGATTTCCTTCAATTCACTATAAATTTATCATCTCACCATGTGGTGAAAACACCATGGTTCTTATAATTTCTTATACAGGCTTATACATTTACTTCCCAATGTTCAATTTCCTCATCTTTCTAAACCCGGATATAACTCATTCAAGTCCCACTCATGATCCTCTCAACCCTTTGGTTCACGTGGTTCATGCTTCCCCTGAAATGTCATTCTTTCTATTTAGTCACTGATCTTCTTCCCAGTTTCAGCACTATTCACGGCGTCATTTCATCACCAGCTGGACAGTCTAGTGGAGACCAAGGTCTAGTGTGAAAGAACTAGGAAAGAAGCCTGATGAGATGAAGAGGGATCACAGGGATGACCCCTGTTCCCCTCCCACATATGTGATTCTAATGTTGGAAGTTAAGATACTCCCTGCTCTGCCTCCCTCTAGGGCCCTGCCTAGGGATTCATGCTGTGACCGTGGCCTCAATGTTCATCTGCATACTTTCCAACTCTGATTTCCCCTTATTGTCCAGCTATTTAGAGGGGGCTGTTCTATTTGAGTCTCAGGGTGTTTCCCAGAGCACTTACTCCTGTATTTCAGTTGGGAGTCTTTAGGATGATGTTTCATTTCTTGTGATCCTGTAGGTCATCACCTCTAAGAAATCTAGCATTAGCTCCGTGGGTTTGTCTAAAACTTAGCTGCTTTAAGTTCTTATAAATTTAGGTCAGTATTCCTCGGGTTTTAGTGTGCTGGGGAGTCACTTAGAATGGTTGTCAAAAATGTAGACAACCATGTCCTAGCTTCGGGTGGTCGGATCTTGAAGATCTGAGGTGTGTTCTGGGAATCTGAATTTTTATTGATCCTCAAAGTGAGTCTGATACCTACTGCCAGAGTCCCACACTTTGAGAAGCATTTCATGTAGGTAACAGTTCTCAAACCTTGTTATTTCCATGAAGCTCTTCCTGCAAATAGAATCTTGTGTGGAAGACCAGTAGGCACAAGGGGTAATATTGGGGCTCCAGTGGTTGAACTGGCTTGGCAAATGGTCCTCAGGACCTCAAGGCCCCTGGCTGCTTACAGCTAAATTAATTAGAGTTTAGTTTGCAAATTCGAGCCCAGATGTGAGATGTTGATAGGTTCTTACTAAACCCAATGTAGAGAAATGGGTGTCAGTTTGAAGATTCTTATAATTTTAGAACTGAAAGGGACCTTGGCAAGGTACAATTCTGCCCTCTAATTTTTCAGATAATGAAGGTGTGTTTCAGAGGTATAGTGATTTGTTGAAGGTCACAGAGCAAAGGCGTGACAAAGGCATGGCCAGAAGCCCCAGGCCTTCTGCTTCCCAATGCGGTATACTACATATATATACACGTACCCAAATACACTGTTCTCAGACTCATTGTGCACTGATCATACACCCCATTTTACAATGTGGCAAGACAAGGAAGTAAATGCCAAGTTCCCAGTCTTTTAATCCCTTTCTGATATTATCATGGTCTCTGAAAGAAAACTGATACTGGGTAATGAGTTCTCATATGCTTACTTGTACCAAGAATAAACTAGGCCCAATTTTAAAAATTTATAAGCAACCATACCCACCTCTCTCCACACTGCAAAGAAACTTCAGTAGATAAAATAGAGAGCTGATCTTCCTACAGGCACCTCTACCATCTTTGGATAGAAGGGTACTGACCACTTGAGTAAGAGTCAACAACAGCCTTTCTCGATCTGGTGCTAAGTGTCTGCTTGAAATCAGCAAGACAGCCTTTCTCCTTATGGGATCTTTAGTAACCTCAATTTAAAGATAGGGTATTTGATAGGGATAGTTTTAATGTGTATCCAATGTCCCATGTTCTTTGAGAGCAAAATTTTGGACCTCATTTTCTTATTCTTCTCATCGCACACAGACATGTTTTTGTTAAAATACATTAAGATTATTCCTGGACTTTGTGGAAAGTCAATGCAAGAATCATTCTTTGTTACAATTTATGTTATTGAAATTACTTGTTCATTCACTTCATACTATATGTAAGGTGTAGTGGTAAATTATGTGGAGAGTCCCCGCTCTCCATCCTCCCCCATTTTGTTACCCATATGGCCCTTGTAGAGACCACATTCTGTGGGGTAAATTCCTATGTAGTTTGTTCAAGGAAAAAGTTCTATCTTTAAAGATAATTTTTTTAACTTTCTTTTGTCAGAAAATGGAAAGTATGCTACCACAGTGTTTTCTTTTCTGCCTTAACTGCCAGAAAACTTAGAGCCAAATTTGAGTCATAAACTTATCTTGGGAGCTTGGCAGCACCTCTCTTTCTACTTTCTTTAGTTGGTTTCTATTCTGTTTTTCTCCCTAATTGACCCATTCTACATTTTTAAAATCAAAAGCAACTGTAAACACTTCTGGGGAAAGGAATAGCCATTTGTTTTCTTGTGCATTTGAGTCGCATACGCTATGTGCCTGAATTATCCTGGCTCTAATGAGATGGAATAATTGCTTCTCAAAATCTTTGAGATGGGAAAGTATGCAGAGAGCAGAGCAAAACAATGCAACAGATCAAAAGGTTCTTGGAAAATGGTTCCTGAAAAATGCTCTAATGTAGTTCCTATTTGTCAGCTTATGGCAGGCTGATCATGAGGTCTTTGGAAATGTCTCATTGATGGGATTGCAACTGTGTCCGAAGAATTCAGATTTGGCGGGCTGGTTCATTGTGCATCTGTGTTACCTTGGAGCATGAGTGGCACTGATTTGTTTTTTGTCTGTGTGGTACTTTTTCTTAGCCCAATTTTTCTTTTTCTTGCTGTGTGTTATAAATTACCATGTGCTAGGATCAACAAAAACAGATCTTTCTGCCCCCAGCCCTCTACTGAGGCAGCCCTCAGTAATCAGGAACTGCTGGCTGGGGTCTACCATTCAGGTCTTTCCAACCCGGAGAACTTTGTTAGAATACTTGCTCTATTCACCTCCAGAGTGAATGCCGTAGGTGGTCAGGAGCAAACATGCCTTCCTCCTACTCTGCCGGGTTAGACCCATAGACCCATTGATAAGCTGTATGATGACATGGGGAGTTTTGAAATAATTGAGCTGCTAAGGAGAAAGGTACTTATTAATTTCAAAGAAATATTTTACACAGAAGTGGAGATGTATGAAACTTTGCTGGTTAAAGAGTAGATTTCTGCTGTTTTATTTTTTAAAGACTTATTTATTTGAGAGAGAGAGGATGTGAGTGAGTGGGGGTGGGAAGGGGCAGAGAGAGGGGGAAAGAGAGAATCCCAGGCAGGCTCCAAACCCAGCATGGAGCCCAAAATGGGGCTCAATCTCACGACCCTGAGATCAGGATCTGAGCTGAAATCAAGAGCTGGACCTTTAACTGGCTGAGCCAGTTTTTGCATATTGTGTATAAATTGCGCTTTCCAACTACAGTCAGTTTCAAAATTTTGCTTTTTGAAAAGATGAGTTCATGCTTTATGTATTTGATAGGAGAATAGCCCTTTAGAGAACTTTAGAGGAGGTCTGTCTAGCTCTGAAAATCGTTCTGCTTTCTGTTTCTATTGAGCACGCACTTATGCATATGTCTACAAAGGTGAACACACTTCATCAATGAGATCACTTAAACATAAAATTAAATCATATTTTAAAATGTTCTATTTATTTGAAGTTGGAGGCAAGTAATTACTCTCCTTCTGAAAATATGTCCATCTTTGGAAAAGTACAAATGGAAGTTTGTAGGTAATACAGTTTGGTGACGGGGCTAACACTACTTTCTTCTAAAGGCTATATTTACCAGAATCGTATGTAAATATGCACTTGGAAGATTCCAGCTATATTTCCATCCAAACTGGAAAAAAATATACAGAGAGATGGAAATCAATTTTTGGTGAAAACAATCATTGACACCAATTTCAACGCAAATATCCCAAGTCTTATGATACCAACAACTTGTATTTTAAACAATCATTGACACCAATTTCATTGCAAATATCCCAAGTCTTATGATACCAACAACTTGTATTTTTAGACAGATTTGGAAGGATTCTCTACATTCAGGTATTCCACACAAAGGGTATGTTTACTAACCAATCACAACAGATCCTGAAGAGGACTGCGGGACATCCCTGGTGATGCAGTGAGATGTAGGTTATTAGCCCCAGTTTCTAGCATGACAGGGAAAACCCATGCTAAGTTAATGAACCACATGAATGGACTCTGCTCCTCCTCTAACCCCTCTTGGTGCATTCCTACTGTGTAGACTGGGAGGCGCGCATTGACAGCCATGGCAGGATCTTCTACGTGGATCATGTCAACAGAACTACCACATGGCAGCGGCCAACAGCGCCCCCGGCCCCCCAGGTGCTGCAGAGGTCCAATTCCATACAGCAAATGGAGCAGCTGAACCGGAGGTGAGGATGGGCATTTGTGCTGGGACTGTAGTGTGGTTGGGCTTATTTTTATGTGGGTCTCAGTAGAAAACATGGTTGTCTGTCTTTCATCTATGGATGACCCGTCATGAACATGTAGCATGAACATGTACCTCTTTTGATTTATAGACTTCACTGAACTTCTCTTGGTTGAAAAAATAAGAACCATAGGCATGCATCGCTTGTTTGGAAACTGGAGAGGAAATAAGTAATGACAACCCCTTTCACCACTGCAAGGCATTTGTTTCTAGGCACCATTTCAAATAAAACAGAGCATATACATATATAATATGAAGCCAAATACCTTTCTAAATATCTGGAATCTCTATTCATCATACATCTTTATTGTCAACTACAATGATTAATTGTCTTTTATGAAAACTAATGGCAATGAAATAAGTTCTTTAGCAATACAGTAATTTAATTTTCTTTGGTTAAGGGCCACAGTTTTTGTTTTTGTTTTTGTTTTTAAGTTTTATTACTTTGTTAGGAAAAATCTTCCACCGACAACAGACAGAAGTAGTTCAACACATTGTAATTTACTTAAACAACAGATGGCTCAGAAGGTCAGGGAATGGATAAAGGTATAAAGTTTGGGGAAGAAACTTTGACTGAGGCTGAGAAGATAGTGAAAATTTCTGGGCTCCGGGGAAATGGTTGAGTCCCTTGTTTTGAAGGCTGCTATGATGTAATGCTAGGCTATTGATTTTAGATACCAGAGTATCCGCAGAACCATGACTAATGAGAGGCCTGAGGAAAATACCAACGCTATCGATGGGGCAGGGGAGGAAGCTGACTTTCACCAAGCCAGTGCAGGTAAGAGGCTGCAGGTTGGTTTGGTTTGTAATCTCACAAAAGTAGAAAAATAATTATAAGGATTTCCAAAAAATGAGGTTTTTCTTTCAGTGAACTTTTGATTTTCAATAAGATCTGGTAATCCAATGCAAATAGTATAATTCACCAGATCCTCAACTTGTTACTAGTACTAAGAGAAGAATCACAAAATCAAATAGGATATAAATAAATAATCTCTAGATGTGTGGGATAGAGGAAAATGATCAAATCTGATCACTTAAAACATCTAAGGGTGAATTAAAATGTTAATAGTGGCTAGAAATACTCAATTCCATTTCAGTCAGGTCTTACCTATGAATTTACATCAAAGTGAAGAGTGTTTGGAGGATTAAAAAATAGTAAATGATATAGGTATTCTTTGGTTCTTTCAAAACATAGATGGAAACGAATAGATATGTTTGCACTACATGGAAAGATTTCCCTGAAAACCTTTGTCCTTGTCTGCCCCATCTAGATTTCCGACGGGAGAACGTCCTGCCTCACTCTACCTCTAGATCCAGACTCACGTTGCTGTTACAGTCTCCCCCTGTGAAGTTCCTTATCAGCCCAGAGTTCTTCACCGTGCTGCATTCTAACCCTGTGAGTATCAAATCTGAGTTTTCAATGGAAAAAGTGACTGGTCAAGGGAAATTATCCTGGTTTACATAATAATTGTAAGAATGAGAAGGCTGTTTACTGAACACTAAGTGTGTTCCGAGGTCTGTGTTAAGCACTATATATGTTTTAACCCATTTGGTCTCAATACACCTGTAAGTCAGATAAAATGTCCAAGCACAGAGAAGTTGAATAACATTCCTAAGATACAGGCTTCCAGGGATGGAATGACCAAATCATGGGAATAAAATCTTTAGCATAGGAAATAGAGCCAATGGTATTGTCATAGCATTGTATGGTGACAGATGGTGGCTACCATTGTGAGCAGTTACTATGTGGTACGCCTGACACTAATGTAACATGGTGTGTCAACTATACATAAAAAATACCCCCCAAAAAAAATTCCTAAAAAGTTACACCCCTACTAAGTGGCATCATTGGAGTTAAAATCCCAGAGATACTAACTCTAGAGGCTATGCTCTTAACGACCACCTTATTTTCCCTGCAAAAATGTAACTAAATATCTGAGCGCTGCCAGCAGGCAGTGGACAGATCAGTCTTTGACACTGTGGCACATGTTCTCCAAAAGAGAAAATATCAACCTTGTGCATTGCTGTAATCTGAAAACTAAATCAATAAATAGAAGCATATTTAAAGATCTGTGAAGCAGGGCTGTCTGGGTAGTTACTGCAGAACTACTGCCAACAGCGTTGCTGGGACAGCCCTTTGGAATTGCTGGTGTGTCAAAGCACAGGACACCCTAAAAGTCAAGTTTGAGCCTGGGAAGGTAGGTAGAAGCCAGGTTACATGAACATAGACTCATGAGTGGGACCATTTTAGGAGACAGGAAGGCTTTTGTACGAGGGAGAGTGGGCTAACATTTACAGTTGTTACTGTAAAACAGCATCATTCTGCGGCAGGAAGAGCTTTAGGCTTGAAGTTGGATAGCTCAAGTTTTACTTTGCTTGTCTGTCCCTCTATTCATACATTCATTCAACCAGGATTTATTAATGCCTGTGATTTGCCTGGTACAGTCTAAACTGGGCATAGAGCAGTCAACACGATGGAGCAGATTATAATAACAAACTAGTGAACCAGAAAAGGCGTAGTGTGGCATGAGGAACCATACACGGGGTGAGGGTACACTTCAGGGTGAGCTCCTGGAGACACTGCTTTAGATGGGGTGGTCAGGAAGACCTCTTTGGGGTAGCCGCATTTTAGTAAAATGTCAAGAAGCCAGTAGGGTAAAGGTCTAGGAGTAATACCTTCCTTGCCAGGGAAAGCAAAGGCTCTAAGGCTTGAATGAGTCTGATGTGGCTTATAATAAGGTCAGAAGATGAGCAGGGCTTTAGAATGAAGGGCTGGTATGATCTGGTAAAGAGTTTGGGCTTTATTCTAAAGGGATTTCCTATAGGGCTGTAATGTCAATGTTTAAAAGTTCCTTCTAGCTGCTTTGCTGAGAATGGGTTTTAGAGGGCAAGACTAGCATCATGGAGACAAGTGAAAAGGCCCCATGGTGAGACATAGAAGGAGCTGGGACTAGTGCAGTAGCAGTAGAGATGGTGACAAGTAGATGAATATGGGACATGTTTTGGAGGAAGAGCAGACATTCTTGTTAATACTTTAGAAGGTGGGAACAAGGCTTCCAGAAAGAACAGTTGATTGGATAGTAGTGTTAAAGGATTTGCTGGTAAATGTTCAACAACAGCTCTGGGAAAGTGTGTGTGTGTGTGTGTGTGTGTGTGTGTGTGTGTGTGTGTGTGTGTATCTTACAAATATTACTGAATGAAAGATGTATAACACACAATTTACAAATAATAATAAAATATTCACAGAATGCTTTTGTTGCTTTTTGCTGAAGTCTTATGTCAGTAGCCAGCCTACAGCTGTAGCTCACAGACACGTGTTTTCATCTGTGTTAACCGTTAAGACAACAGTGAAGAAAGGGAGATGCAAGTTGGAGCTTCCCACTTCTGTGTTAGTGAGGTCAGTGGCATCTTCTTTTTGAGCCAGGTAATAGTTTCTGAGTACTGGACTTACATATTCTCGTGTGGGTACCCGCGCACGCACATGGGTACAGTCACACAGGTGGTGTATGCAGTGCAACAGCACAATGTGAAGTTGAATCTGTATTATTAGCATTTCATTTTCTCCATCAGTTTCTTAAGTCTAGACTTTACATCTAGAAAACAGCAACAAACCTTTTTGTAAAGGTCCAGAAAGTATTTTCAGCTTCTGGGCCAAAGACAATATGTAAACAAATGGACATGGCTGTATCTCAAAAGACTTTACAGATGCAGCCAGCCAGCCCACGGGTCCATAGTTTGCCCAAACCTATCCTGGACAGCCCACAAAATAATATCAAGGCCTGGTTTTCCTTTACCGATTTCTGTAATGTTAATACTCCCAACTATAGCCAATTTTAAGCTACCAATATGACCTCACCAGCTTGTCAGTGCAGGCTGCCTTCTTGGGTACGACTTCCTCATCACTGCATTGTTTCACGTAGAGTCTGGAGTCACAGTTGTTGGGTTGTGGTAAAGGCTGTGGCTCTTAAACTTGGTCAAGGTCTATAAATAAACGCATATTCTTGATTCCCAGATCTTAGAGATCCTGGTCCATTAGGTCTGGAGAAGCCCCAAGCATTTGTTTGTTTGTTTAGTTGGTTGGCTTCTTGAGTGATTCTGATGCAACTGGTCTATGATCTGTAACTTAGGAATTCCTAAAATAAAGAGATGTTGCATTTAATGACCTCACTGATTTTGTCACAACGGTAACACATCTGGACTTTGGACAAATAACAGATTTTAACAGTGTGAAAATACTCAGCAACTTAAAGGTTTTTTGTTTCTTTTGTCTTCCTGTTTTCATTGCTTTTCGCTTTTCCTGGGCATGATTTCAAAATATCTTTTGCTGGGAAGCCAATCTTAATTCTATAAAGTAGTCTCTCTAAAGCATTTTAATTTTTTTTTCCTACCTCAACTGTCTTCATTACCAACCACAAAGATGATCCATGCTGTGCATCTATGCATTTGTAAGATTTAAATTTTGTTGGGTTTAAGAAGTCTTATTTCCCTGACTTCTGTATGACAGGAATTAAAGTAGCTGGATTTATCTTGCTAATCTCAAGGTATGAATTTATGGGAATCAGTTGCACAGGCTTTTTTTGTAGGGGGTATTGCTTGATGGAATCTCTTCTTTTTTCTAGATTATGTAACAAAATGTTATGAGACAGACTTATTTGGTTTCCCTTTTTTTATGATTTGCTATCTAGTCTGTTTTTTTTGCTTGAATGTTTATTACCTGTAACTGTTTCAGTAGACTCCCTGTTTATATTATTGAAAATGTTCAACATAGGAAAGGAGTATATAAATTTAAAAGGCTTCCTAATTCTATCTTTTTATGATATGAAGATAATCAGTTTATGTTAAAAGAATCATAAAAAATAGATTTCATGTAACAATAACAATCATTTTTATTGGAGATAATACAATTAGGTAGATATATGGTTGTAATAACTCTAAAGGAAAACTTGAAATACAAAATACTGGTTTTTGTATTTTTTTTTTTTTTTTGCATTGTTTGCTTTAAGGTATATACTACTGCCATCTGCTGGTATGATCAGATTTCTTCCAAAATTGTATTCATAAACGAATTCTGAAAACTCAAGATCTAGTTATTAGTACCATGTCTTTTATAGTGGTATGCCTGTGTTTGTCTAATTAATGTAATATGCATATATGTCTCCTAATGTGTAACTGAATAATGTTTCCAACACACCTGCCAAAAATTACTATTCTGGCTTTATTAAGCTCTAGAAATACATTAATTCCACCATCTAAACTCCTTAGTATTTAATGGGGAAAAATATTATTCAAAATTACATAAATAAGTAATTATTTACAAGTCAGTAATTAATTACAAGTCAGGAATTTCTGCTGTTGCAAAATAGATGAATTGATAATTTACAATAGTTTTGCTAATAAGTTAAATTTTCCCTCCATTTTCCTTTAGCTAGATGAAAATAGTGTAAAATCCCTTATTATTAAAAATACTTGGGCGCCTGGATGGCTCAGTGGGTTAAAGCCTCTGCCTTCGGCTCAGGTCATGCTCCCAGGGTCCTGGGATTGAGGCCTGCTCTCTCTGCCTGCCTCTCTGCCTGCTTGTGATCTCTTTCTGTGTCAAATAAATAAATAAAATCTTAAAAAAAATACTTACAGACAGTGTAAGACGGCAGTTTTCATATTCTTACATGCATCTTATGGAGGCAATGTTAGTTGATTTCATTTATAATAAATTTTGTTTTGTAAATAAGGTATATGAATGCTCAGACCTGCTCCCTTGTGAACATGAGAGACATTCACTGTATGAGTGATTATATTTTCTATATGTGGATTCAGAATACCTATTCTTTTTATTTTTTTATTTTTTTAAAAAGATTTTATTTATTTGACAGAGAGAAACACAGCCAGAGAGGGAACACAAGCAGAGGGAGTGAGAGAGGGAGAAGCAGGCCTCCCGCTGAGCAGGGAGCCCGATGTGGGACTTGATCCCGGGTCTCCGGGATCATGACCTGAGCCGAAAGCAGTTGCTTAACCAGCTGAGCCACCCAGGCGCCCCTATTTTGTTTTGTTTTTAAAGATTTACTTATTTTTTTGAAAGAGGGAGAGAGAGAGAGTATACGCCCACGCGAGCCAGCGAGCGAGCGGGGAAGGGGGAGAGGGAAACAAGCAGACTCCCTGCTGAGCAAGGTGTGTGGGCTCCATCCCATGACCCTGAGATCAAGACCTGAGCTGAAACCAAGAGTCAGATGCTTAACTGACTGAGCCACCCACGCACCCCTCAGTATACCTATTGTTGTTGAAGGATTTATGAAATATGAAAGATAAATTTTATTTGGCTTTGATGTACTTACCTATGTTATTGAAAAAACAAAATTAGATGAAATCAAGATTGGGCCAGGTAATCCTGGAGCTATGGTCACTTTAACATGAAAGAAAGAAAGAAAGGAAGGGAGGGAGGGAGGAAGGAAGGAAAGAAAGAGAGTGAGAAAGAAAGAAAGAAAGAAAGAAAGAAAGAAAGAAGGAAGGAAGGAAGGAAGGAAGGAAGGAAGGAAAGAGAAGAGAAGAGAAAAGAAGGAAGGAAGGAAGGGAAGGAAGGAAAGAAAGAGAGTGAGAAAGAAAGAAAGAAAGAAAGAAAGAAAGAAAGAAAGAAAGAAAGAAAGAAGAGGAAGGAGGGGGGAGGGAGGAAGGTAGGAAGGAAGGAATGAACGAACGAATGAAAGGAAGGAAGGAAGGAAGGAAGAGGGAGGGAGAAAGAAGAGAAAAAAGAAAAGAAAAGAAAAGAAAAGAAAGGATACCAGAAAAAAGGATTATTATTTGCACTGTGGTTGATTGATAAGAAATGAGTGTTTTACATAATGTTCTTATTCTGCTGCCAAATGGCCATAACATTCCCCTCAACTCCTCTCAATATTTTTCATTTCTAACACCTCAAAACACTCAACCAAACAAAACACATTAAGCTCAAAGGAATGTTATTTTAACAGAATTCCACTAAAGTTCAGTTGATCATTCACTCAACCATCAGATGTTCATTTCTGGCATGGAAAACAGGAAACAATCAAGAATAAGGTTAGGAAAGGAGTTTTGGAGTGGAGAAGCAGTAATGAAAGCAGACCTTTTAAATTCCACGAGAGATCATTTAAAGGAGTTCTGTCTACCATTAACAGTCACCAGCTCTCCCGGTACTGCTGGCGACTCCATAGGCAGCCCCTTCCCAGGCAAGATCGTTCCGTGCCTTACCATAAGACTTTATCCTGTGATGAAATAGGGCCCGTTTGTTCTGTCCTGATCCACTTTGGTTTCAGGTAGAAAGTCACATCCATTTACTGTATCTTTTTCTATAAGACCAAAACAAAACAACAACCCAAACACCTGAAAAGACCCTCCCCCTGTAAGAAGCACAGAACCACCAAGGGAGAACAAAATGCCTCTTTTCTCTTCTCCCACAGCTTTGTCAGTATTTGCTTCCTGGAAGACTGATCTCTTATGATCGAATCCTACCTGTTTAGTGTTTCTCCAGTGCTGGGACCCCTCTTATTAGTTGCTCTGCTAGTTCTCTCTGTGCTTCAGTATTTTCACTGCTACTGTGCCCTTTGATTTCCAAACTCTACTTTCCGCCTCCAGGGAAACTCTGCCTCCCACCTTTCCCTATAATGTGCCTTCCCATCCTTTTGAATGATGGGGCTGTGCTCATCTCTGTATCCTCGGGGTTTAGTACAGGGCTTAAGACAGAATTAATGAAAGGTTATGAAAACCTTCTTTAGTTAATAGAAAGTGGGATGCTGGCCCATGATCTTCAAAGACCTCAAGAGTAGAAAACAATTTTACTGCTATCATTCATCTGTTTTAACATAGGTATGGTAGTTATAATCCTTCATATATTCCTTCACTTACTTTTACTCTGCATTTTTTATAGTAATTTTTATTTCTTCAAAGCAGTTTTACATCCTTGTTTCATTGGGCTTGAGTCCCACATGCCTATGAAGAAAGAAGGGCAGTTATTATGATCCCATTTTACAGTTGGACAAAGATTTAATCTCTGAGGGAGAGATTAAATGATTTTCTTTGTCTCTGTCCATGAGAGACAGGGCTGTGACTAGAATCTTCACTATGGTTCCAATGAACTGGAAGATAAATATTTTTTCTACAGTATATATATATACACACACACACATACATATATATACATATATGCACATATAAAGTTACATATATAAATATATATTCAAAATGATATATATTTAAAAACAAATAGAATAAACATGTATATAAACATAAACATACATATGTATATAAATGTGTGTATATACACAAACACAAATATATTCATATGTTTATATTATATATGTGTACACACACACACACACACACACACACACACACAGTTTCCTTAAGAAATGTAGGGGTCTGAAAGGATGTTCCCATTTATCTTCACGGTTTTATATGGACACTTACAGTAATTTGCATGTTCAGACTTGAAAAAGCTATAGTTCCAAAGATTGTTTCCTAGTTACTGATAAAAAATCTTTTTTGCACTTAACTTTGCTTCGGTAGATGCTTTTTTCACATCACTTGAACTTGGCACAATGTTACATATCTTACTGTGAGGAGAGTTGGAAAAATGAAAGGATGTAATTAACTATAAGGCTGGCCTGAAGACTCCTGAATGTAGAGAGCTGTGCAACCCCAGGGAATTACTTCACCCCTAGGGCTGGGACAGGTTCCTTCGCCTAATTACTATTTGTTGCCCTAATAAAGTTCTCCTTCTTCTCTTTAGTAGAATGAGGAGCATTTCTCATGCTCCAGATGAAGAATCAGGATGTGGCCTGTTTACTTAGATTAATGGGGGAAGAAGAAATCAGGAGGACCAAGAGATACCTATTTAGAACAACAGTTAATATAATTCTTTATCTGACAGAATTATCCCCAAATAACAAGCCCCAAAGAGACTGACTGGGGAGTATGACTGGCAAGTTTGTTGCTAACTGCCTCTCCAGCTAGTGTGGTCTTGGGCCTCTAAATGGCTTCTGTGAAAATACATCAGCAGCACAGAGCCAAATGCAGAAAACAGATGCCTTGCTGAGTGTGCATAAAACACCAAGGCAGGGTCAGCCACAGGCTAAACTATTAGTTAGCTAATGTTTGTCTCTGACAGCCTCCAACTTCTTTTATTAGTCTCCTTCTCTGCTTTCATGGTATCACTTTCTTATTCTCTCATGCCCTCTAATTGCCCAGAGCCCCTGCATAGGCTTGTCTGCCTCAGCAGGGCACTGTGCTCTGAACCTCACAATTTCCCACAGCCATCAAAACCTCCTCTCATTGAGACTGTCAGGTTGAAATACAACCTCAAAGTATTTTATACTCAGGTGTACTAAGGAATTAGTGCACTAGTATTTGAGGATAGTTCAGTATTTATGCTCAGCCTGCCTGCCTGCCTGCCTTCCTACCTCCTCCCTCCTTCCCTCTCTTACTTCCATTCTTGCTTTTGTTCTGATAGGACAAAAATATTGGAGTAAAAAGTATATAATGATGGAATCAATCAGAAAAACTATGTAAAAGTTATCATATAGTTTAGGCTATATGTCAGTAATGGAAACTAATAAATCATGGTGGCGTAAGCTGACAGAGGTTTGTTTCTCATCCCAAATTGGGTCATCAAGGGTCTCTTCTGATGCCTGTACTTACTCAGGGACCCAGGGACCCAGGGTCCCAGACTAGGAAGCAACCACTATTTCAAACATCACCACTTGGTATGATAATTGTGCAAAGGAAAGAAAGCTCTAGAAGGACTTATTTATTAAATAAGGACTTATTTATTGATGATTTTTCATCAATAAATGCTTTGACCAGAACGTGACATAACTTGAGGTATTCTGGACAGACAGGAACAGTGTTAACTGCCCTTATACTGTTTCATCTTTCATCCTCAGTAACTACCACAGTACTGGGCATAGCAAAGACAATAAATATTCATTAAAATGAAATAATTTCCAGAGATCCTGTTTTCTTTTGGGTTTGCTTTGGTTTATCTTAGACTGAAACAAATAACAGAACCCATGAAGTAAAACCTGAAGGCCTCCAGACTCAATCTAATGATACTGGGATACTAAAGGTAAGAAGAGTCCTTTAAATCTGAGAAGAATAGAGTTCCAGAATAGATCATTCACAACCTTATCAGTTTCATGAATATCATATTCTTTCTGGTAATGCAAGGCAATAACTCCATACAGTTATTCCTTTTCTACTTCTTAGCCCATGATATTATGCAATGGGCATTTTTTGACTAGCTTATATGTGGATAGCCCATAGCTTATGACTAATTCCTGGAATTTTGTTTAAGTATCATAGAGATGAGGACTATAGCATTTTTGATAAAACAGTCACTTTTTTGTAGGGTTGTATTGTGGGGTTTTATTAAATGTGCATTTCAGCTATATAAATTTCAACTGTATAAATTTAGCCATATATATAGACATACATACACACACACACACACACACACACACACACACAGGAAAAAAATATGTATATGGCCCAGGCAGTTCTGCCTGCCATTCCAGTCACTGAGGTTACACCTGGAAGAAGGTGTAAGATGAAAAAGCTTTATCTACTGTGGTCTCAGTTGAATTTAACTCTCAGAGAGAGCCAGTCAGCCCATTGCATCAGCCCAATGAGCCATTGCCCATTGCAATATATGGCCAAGCATTTTTCCATACAACTGAGCTGCTAAATGTATGACAGCTGCTTCATCTGCCACTCACCCGAAGACCAGCCATCTCTTCCGATGCTAGAGGAAAAACTGGCTCTGCTGGGGTTCAGTGTGAGATGGTGTATTTGTATCTGATGTGATGTGACTGTGACTGTGCGGTTTTTACCCAAGACTAACTTTAAGACCTGACATCTCCTGTAGAATGAGATTACACAGCAAGCATTCTGTTCTTTAGAAAACCAAACATCATCCATGAAGATGCCTTACTTTCTGTAGTCTTGCTATGTTATTTTGATCAAAATAGTGTGCTCAGTCTGCCCTTTCCATGTGCGAGTCTAGAGTTCTATGGAAGCTTCTTTGCCTAATGGACGACTGTGTGCGTGTTTCAGAATCACTGGACCATTTCACCCTGTGACAAGAGGAGACTGGTCTCGAAGGGGGCCAGGAAGTCAGGGTGGCTGCTTCTCTCCTTCCTGAGACAGGCTGACTTGTTTACATGCCCCACAGGGGACGAGAATGTTAACCCACTCCCATCTGAGAAGTGGAGCCGACTGATGAATGAGAGTCAACCACCAACCACATTACAGCCAAAGTCGGGTGACAAGGCGGTTTTGCTATGAGCTACATTAAGCACTGACGTACAAACAATCCTGTGTGTTCATAAGTTTTCATCCCCTTCCTAGGCACAGGACTCAAAGTATTCCCAGCCCTCCTTGTACCAAGAGGGGTCACCTTAGGGCACTACCCGTGTACTTGGTGCACACCTGCATGCCTGATGTCACACGGGAAGCACATTGCTGTGGCAGGTCCCAAGCAGGTTAACGCGGGTTCTCCATTCTTTCCTCCAGAGTGCCTACCGCATGTTTACAAACAATACGTGTTTGAAGCACATGATCACCAAAGTCCGGCGGGACACCCACCACTTCGAACGCTACCAGCATAACCGAGATCTTGTGGGATTCCTCAACATGTTCGCCAACAAACAGCTGGAGCTGCCAAGGGGCTGGGAGATGAAGCACGATCATCAGGGCAAGGTACCAGGAGGGAGTTGCCGTGGGGAAGCTGCTGAATGACAGCGGGCTGCTTGTGGCTTTGGCATTGGCTCAGCCATTCAAGGGAGGGCTGAAAGGCCTCTGTGAGGTGAGACATTCCATTTCCAGGCTCAAGTGAAACCTGGACAAGCAGGTTGTGTCTACAAAGCATTACTGGGCTGTTCTGAAATGGTGCCTGGAGTCAGCAGGTGCGAGGGCATTTGCTTGGCCAAATACTCCCTTTTGCCTGTATATTCTGTCATTTTCTCTCTCCATTTTCTGTTGTTTAGAGAAAAAAAATTTTTTTTTTAAGATTTTACTTATTTGACAGAGAGAAACACAGTGAGAAACGGAACACAAGCAGAGCGAGTGAGAGAGAGAGAAGCAGGCTTCCTGCTGAGCAGGGAGCCCAATGTAGGGCTTGATCGTGGGTCTCCAGGATCATTACCTGAGCTGAAAGCAGTCGCTTAACCAACTGAGCCACCCAGGCGCCCCTGAGAAAAAAATTTCTTAAGCCAGGACACTTCCTCCTCCTCAGTTACACAGGTTTTGTTATGGGTAGTTGATTTAAAAGTTTTGGTGTGGCTAGGAGGTCAGTAATGCAACTACATGACTACACTGTGGCCTCGGTGTTGTTGGTTCAGAACCCTGATTTGGTTGGAATATTAAACAAGCTTCACAGATGAATTCAGGTATGATGAGAAATGCATAGCAGTGTCACACAGGCCAGAATGACTGTGTCCACACTTCCTCCATAGATGGATGCACCAGAAATCTAGGTTATGATCAGGACATGGTCATGAGTAAGAAATCAGAATGAGAAAGTCAGTAATTTTTATAAAGTGTTTCTCAGCTAAGATTTAATGTATTTAACTCTGGTGTATTACGTGCTATAGGCCATGAACTATTTAAGATCTTTATACATATAACCTCCTCACAAGAACTCTGTGAGACAATGCTGCTATTCTTTTTTCTTTTTTAAAGATTTTATTTATTTATTTGACAGAGAGAAACACAGCCAGAGAGGGAACACAAGCAGGGGGAGTGGGAGAGGGAGAAGCAGGCTTCCCGCCGAGCAGGGAGCCTGATGCGGGGCTTGATCCCAGCACTCTGGGATGATGACCTGAGCTGAAGGCAGATGCTTAATGACTGAGCCACCCAGGTGCTCCCGTGCTGCTATTATTAATGCCATGTGCAGACAAGGAACCTCAGGTGAAGAATGGTGTGGTGGTTTGCTCAGGGTCACAGAGAGGGACAGTGACTGAGCTGCACTCTAACCCAGGCCATTCTCCCTCAAGCGTCCGTGCTCTTAACTGCGGCAAGCTCTCTGTGTATTGCATAGACAGCCTCATTTCCCCGAGCTGCAAGAAGACTTAAAATGCGTGAATTGAAGGATGGAGGGGATTAAAATGACATGATATTTAAAGTGTTTAACCATGTTTCACTCATTTATTCAACAAATATTTATAGAGCACCTGTGCAAAAACAGATAAGCCAGCTACTTCATAGAACTGCCATTCTCAGGGACGCCTGGGTGGCTCAGTTGGTTAGGCCACTGCCTTCAGCTCAGGTCATGATCCTGGAGACCCGGGATCGAGTCCCACATCGGGCTGCCTGCTCGGCGGGAAGCCTGCTTCTCCCTCTCTCACTCCCCCTGCTTGTGTTCCCTCTCTGGCTGTGTTTCTCTCTGTCAAATAAATAAAATCTTTAAAAAAAAAAAAAAAAAAAAAGAACTGCCATTCTCATGGAAAGAGACAGAAAATAGACAAATAGCATGCCAAATGCTAACTGATGCTGTGATTTTAAAAAATCAGGGTGATGGAGTCTAGAGAAAAACAGGAGTACAGAACTATTTTATATAGGGTGGCCGGGGAATGCCTGCTAGGTAAGGTTAGGTGTGAACAGAGACCTGAACAAAATGAGAAGTAAACATGTAAAGGAAAGAGCTTTCAAAGCAAATGAAATGTTAAAATACTCAATAAATGCCATTCTCCCCCAAGGCAACCTCTAGCAGTAGTACCACACTGGAGCTCAGTTTCCAGCAATCTTATCCGAGGTTGATAACCTATAACCAGCCCACATAGATGTTTTAAAGAACATGTGCTTTAATGCATGGGAGGAGCTCTCAGACTCCTGATGAAACTATTGACTTGATTTCTGTAAGTTTCTTTAATAAACCTATGATTCCTAGCCCAGAGGGGGATTAGACCTCTCAAGCATGAGGTTTAGAATAGATGAAAGAGAATAGATTTATGATTATGTCCCTGGCAGGGAAGCCTTTCCAAGACACTCAGAGGGGGAAGCAGGGTCACCTGGTACTTCCAGTACTTTCTTCTCCTAGAGAAAGATGTCACATTGCAGGTGTGAAGTTTGGTTCAGCAGCCTGAGAGCCCAATGTTTAAACATTCTACTGAATGGAAGGGTATAGAGCTTAGATGGTCCAAGAAGACTTTGGGAAATACTGATAGTATTATACCTGGGTATAAAAGAGCAGTACCACATCAGGGATTTATCTCTGTTCTCAACTCTGACAGGATTTTACCTGTGTCCTAAGGAGTTATGCTCACTAGAGAGCCATGGTTCCTGGGAAAGCCCAAGTTGAGATAATGCTGTCAGTGTTTCTACTCTGAGACTTAACTTGCTACGTTACTTTGTACCCTACACTAAAGGCGATCATGCCAGTCATAACTTGCCACACCCACTTTAAGAGAGAGCTGTTTATTAATAATCCTGGACCTTGAGAAAAGTTTAAGTTCCATTTAGGACACTATATAAGAAGAGTTACAATGCATACTTAAGAACAAGTTCTTTCTCGTAGGCTTTATAAAAGTTTCCGTAGTTAAACAGAGATAAACATTAGGTTGGCTATGTGGGCAACACAACTGTCCATTTTACTCGCTGAGGGTTTCAGACTTATTTGGGGGTCTCAACCTAAAGTTGTAGGCATTGTAAAGAATCTTGAGTGTGGGCTAGTAGATAGTTGACCTCACAGTCTACTGGTAGCTTTGCATTTGTTTTGTTTTGTTTTAAAGATTTTATTTATTTATTTGACAGAAAGAGAGACAGTGAGAGAGGGAACACAAGCAGGGGGAGTGGGAGAGGGAAAAGCAGGCTTCCCGTCAAGCAAGGAGCCTGATGTGGGGCTCGATCCCAGGACCCTGGGATCATGACCTGAGCGGAAGGCAGGCAGTTAACAGCTGAGCCACCTAGGTGCCCAGTAGCTTTGCCTTGAACGCTGTTTGGCATGAAATATAGAGAAGGACCCTCAGTCTTGTGGACAAAATGGATTATCAGATAGTTCTGAAAGCTTATCACATTAATCTAATCTCTTTACTTTGTGCATTAGATCTTGAATAATATTTTTAGCTAAGTCAGACATCTTAACTGAAGCAAGTATATTGCCCTGTGATCCCCCCCACCCCATCCTTCCTTTGCATATGTCTGGCTTCCAGTGAACTAAAATAACTCAAAGGAACACTGGGAGAAGCTTGTGCTGGGTCTTTATTGGGCTGCACTGCTTTTAACTGCATTTTGGAAATCCATAGTCGTTATCCTCCAAGGTTGATAGGTTTTCTTCCAGTCTTGACATTTTAGTTCCCTTTTTTAACAAATTGCTTTGCTTCCAGAATATTTAAAGGGAGTAAACTTTTTTCCACTTAATATAACATCAAAAGCTATTAAATACTGCAAAGTTATTTTCCCACAGTGATGACTGATTTTTAGAATTGACACCCAAAACAATGTCCAAATACTCATGCCCGGATTGCTAACAGCAACTCACACTACATGCTGCCCTTCAGTGATACCTCTGAAAGCACCTACCCTTCGTTTTATCTTCCCAAGCAGATGACCCCCTTCTTGAGAGTTCTTTTATATATTTTTAATTACCCCCTCTTCTACCCCAGTGCCTTTCACACACCAGGTTCTCAAAAAAAGTTTGATAGATAAATGAAACTTGTCACCTGTAGTTTCCCAGTGATTAGTAATCTCTACTTTGGACAGATGAAGACTCCCTCCACACTCTTTCCTCCTCCCATGCTTTCACTAGAAATAGCTCCTGGATTTGCTCCATTTGACCTCCCTTCATGCGTATGTTGCCTTGGATCTATCACAATATTGTTTAAACAAGGTGGTGATGAAGCTTGTAGTGAACTTTGATGGTCATTAATTTTAGGAGAGACTTCTTTTCTAATTACTTAAGGCCGAGGACTTAAATTGGGTGAAATTTTACAGAATTCTAGATCTGGTAAGTTCCTTTTGGAATATCTAAGGTGAACCCATGAACTAGGTCCATGGCTCACATAAAAGAATAGAATTAGAATATTTCTAATTAACTATTAATTAAAGAACAAGAATAATATCAGGATTTCTAGATAAGATAATGATGATGACAATGACAGTGATGATAATGATGATACCTGTATTTTTAAAACTCATACCATGTGCCAGGCATTGTCCTAGGTACTTTCCTCTGGATTACTTTATTTACACTTCCTGGCCATTTATGAGGTGGGTGTTTAATTGGTATTATCCACATTTTACTGAAATTTAGAGATGTTCAATAACGTGTGCGTGCAAGTGAGGAATCCAGGATTCGACCATTATCAGTGTGACTTTACCACTGTTCTCTACTGGGAGAGAGTGTCTGTGGAAATAAGAGATCCTTTATTGTCCCATGGAGGAAGAGTCCCAGGCTAGATGCTGGTGTTACTAGTATTCCTCAAGACTGAAACATGTATATATGTCTTGGTTAGATCCCAGCTGATCTAGGAAGGGACACACCACCAGAGACACATATACGTGGCTTCATGCTTAAATACCATAGAGGTCTTATACTAAGGGTACATAGAACATTGAAATATATAATAATGGCTTTATAGATGCCAAGCTCTATGTGAGGGATATTATATTAGGTCATTTAACTTTCACAATAACCCTATGGAATGCATTTTACTATAGATGAGGAAACCAAGACTCAAAGAGATTAGGTGTGCAAGTCAATTCTTGGGTACAAACCTGTGTCTTTCTATATCCAAGGCCTGTAATGGTTTTTCTACACAAGATTAATCTAGCCCTCACTGGCCACTAACCACCGGACTAACTTCAAATATGTCATTTAGATTTACTGGCTCTGAGTTTCCTGATCTCTGCATATGAATAGGTTGATCATCTTTTCACGTGCTTACAGGTCATTTGTATATCTTCTTTGGAAAAATGTGTATTCAAATTCTTTGCCCATTTTTAAATCAGATTATTTGTCTTTGTCTGACTGAATTGTGAGAGTTCTTTGAACAGTATGTTCTGAATACTAGTCCCTTAGCAGATATATGCTTTACAAATATTTTCTCCTGTTCTATGAGTTGCCTTGATGGTATTGTTCACAGCACAAAATTTTCAATTCTGATATAGTTATTTATTTGTATTTTTTGCTCTTATTGCTTATGCTTTTGGTGTTGTATCTAAGAATAATGTTACCTATCCCAAGATCGTAAAAATTGACTCTTGAGTTTTCTTCTAAGAGTTTTATAGTTTTAGCTCTTACATTTAGATCTAGGATCCATTTTGAGTTAATTTTTTTCATGATGTAACATAGAGGATCCAGTTTCTTTTTTCTTTTTTTTTTTTTTGCCTGTGGACATCCAGCCCTTGCACCCTTTGTTGCAGACTGTTCTTTTTCATTGATATCATTAGTTGTTAGGAAAGTGAAAATCAAAACTACAATGAGACCACTACAGACCTATTTAGTTGGCCATAAGAAATCTGGAAAATAATAAATGTTGGCAAGGATGTGGAGAATTGGAACACTCCTACATTGCTGGTGGGACTGTACAGCCACTTTGGAAACAATTTGATGGTTTCTAAAGAAGCGTTGTGCAAAGAGGTACCACACAATCCAGTGATTCCACAATTCTGTGTATACCCAAGAGAAAAGAAAATACACTTCCTCTCAAAACTTGCACACAAATGTTTGTTAGTAGCATTATTTATAATAGTCAAAGGGTGGAAACAAACCAAATGTCCACCAACTGATAAATGGATAAACAAATGTGCTAGGTCCATACAACGAAACATTATTTGAAATACAAGGGAATGAAGGACTGATTCAACGTGGATGAGCCTTGAAAATATTTGCTAAGTGAAAGAAACTAATCACAAAAGATCACATACTATATGATTCCATTTCTAGGAAATGACCACAACTGGCAAATCTATAGAGTTAGAAAGTAGATTGGTGATTTCCTTGCATTGAAGGTGGGATGGGGAATGAATGCTAATGGGTATGTAGGGGTTTTTTTTGTGGGGAGAAAATGTTCTAAGATTATGGTGATAGTTGTACAACCAAGTATATATACTAAGAAACAGTGAGTAATACAGTTCAAATGGATGAATGAATCATATGTATCTTAATGATATTTTAGTAAAGCTATTTTAAAAATTAATGGGTTGGATTAGAGACAGGCTAAGATTTCCACTTTAGTTCATAGATCATATAAAACCTTGATTCTTCAGTTTTGAAGTTTACATGATATAGTTTGAGACTGGATGCAATGTACTTCTTTCTGCTAATTACATTTGGAAGGATCTGTTGTTCAAAATTCTATAGTTGTTTTAATTAGCGTTTTGTTCCATTTCTCAATTTCCTTAATTCTTTTGATTCTGTAATGCTGGGATTGGCAACTAAAAACCAGGTTTTGTGTAGGATCATCTTTATGAAACTGTGATCGACCTCTGTGTTTATTTGTTGGATTTAAGGCCTAGGATTTTCATCTAACGTATAGGACACATTTTGACTTGCCTCATTTTGAAATGAAACATAAGCAAAGAAAGTGGGTCAGTATAAAAAAAAAATTCTGCTTGCTTCTTTTTGTAATAATTCTTAAATTTTTGTACACTCTCAAGAGTGAAAAGCAAGGATAATTTGGGATCTCGATACAGTGTTAATATAAATGTTTTATATTTTTGTAAGAAATATACATCAATAGTATTAAAATGTGACTTGTTTAAAATGTTTCTGGTCTTGGCTAGGTTTGATCATTAGTGTGTGCTCATGGGGATAATATATCTGGATACAAATATGTACTTTTAATAAGGAAAACCAAATGTTATTTAACCTAGGAACATTTCCCTTTTTCTTTTCTTTTCTTTTTGGTTCTTTTCCTTTCTTTTCTTTTCTTTTTTTCTTTCTCTCTACCTTCCCTCCTTCTTTCCTTCCACTCTTTCTCCCCTCCCCTCCTCTCCTTCCCCTTTCCTTCCTTCCTTCCTTCCTTCCTTCCTTCCTTTCTTCCTTCCTTCCATCCTCTCTTTCTCTTTCACTCTTATTTTCTCTCTTTCTTTCTTCCCATTGTTAATTTGATGGATTTGAGAAAATTATGCTCCAGTGGGGTCAGGCTTTCTGGATCCTTGTGATCTTATCTGACCTCTGTGAACCTCAGTTTTCTCTGAAGTGAGGGTTAGTAACCTGTCCTTTTCAACTCCTGTGGCTGTGGTTTGCATCAATTTAGATAATGGTGGGATTACAAATGGAAGAAAAATATTTAAGATTATAATAATCAGTCATTGACTTAATATTCTTTGACTTATGGTATAGAAGATAAAAGCTGTGTATGATTACAGACCTCTGGAGATTTGTGATTTAGTTTGGGGAAAACAAAGATATGGAATATATAGATACCTAAAAAATAAAAAGAACCATTTTATTTTATTTTTAGCCAGAAATGCGCTTACCTGGTTATTGCTTCCCACTTTGCCAAAATCTTTATTTGAATGGTTCGGTTAAAGCAAAGGTCTATATAGTACAATAACTAAGGTTTCATCAATTTAGAATTTTATGAAAATGATAACGATTTGTTGTTAATGGCCACATCCTCACTCTAATAGGAAATGTATACCATAGGATTAGTCAGTGTCCCATTTCTCCTCTTAACGTGCTGCTGATCTCCTTTAACCATGGTTATAGAATGTTTTCCTCAAAATGGGGTTCCTTTTGCTATTGTTCTTTGTTGTCCATGTTGTTCATGACACTGAAGGGTAGTCTGCCCTCAGGTGTTGATCCTGCCTTAAAACTCTGTAACAATCTGGAGCGATTCTTTTCTTCTTTTTCTACCATGGTTATTGCAGTCATCCTGGTAGATTTGTTCTCTTGCTGGATCAATTGCCTTTACTCTAGTGGTTACATCTCCATCAGCCGTGGTCATGAAAGCAAGGTTGAAAAACATTCTCGGCAAGATAAGTAGAACTGGAACTTAAATCAGATCCCTTTGCACAGAATCATGCGCTTCCTGCGTATAGCCACTAGACATTCCTCCCCTAGGCTGTTTACCCTTAACACTTCTCATTTGGACTAAAAAAGAATGTGCAGTGTGCACTGGTATAGCGTCTGCAATGGTCCATGCAGGATGACCTATTTCTGGCATGGCATACCTGGAAAGTTTTCCTAGCAAAGGTAGCAGTACAACGGAACTTTGAATGACGAGTATGATTTTGATAAAAAGGGATTGTGGGGCACCTGGATGGCTCAGCTGGTTAAGTGACTGCCTTCAGCTCAGGTCATGATCCCGGAGACCCGGGATCAAGTCCCACATCGGGTTCCCTGCTCTTCAGGAAGCCTGCTTCTCCCTCTCTCACTCCCCCTGCTTGTGTTCCCTCTCTGGCTGTGTTTCTGTCAAATAAATAAAATCCTTAAAGAAAAAAGGGGGGGGATTGTGAAGAAGAGAAAACAGGATATGGGAAGGGAAAACATTCAAAGTGAAGTCATGGAGATAGGAATATACCAAGTAGGTGTGTTTGATTCCTATGAAGAAGTAATGCGCGGGTGCTGGGTGGCTCAGTGGGATAAAGCCTCTGCCTTCTGCTCAGGTCATGATCCCAGGGTCCTAGTCTCAAGGTCCTGGGATCGAGGTCCGCATCTGGCTCTCTGCTCAGCAGGGAGCCTGCTTCCTCCTCTCTCTCTGCCTGCCTCTCTGCCTTCTTGTGATCTCTCTCTCTCTGTCAAATAAATAAATAAAATCTTCAAAAAAAAAGTAATGGGCAGATTTTAAGAGACTCTATATAAGCTATGTTTTCTATGTGTGTGTGTGATACACACATGAGAGCTAATGGTGTAAGTTCCAATCCAAAGCCTGGAAGGCTCGAGGCCCAAGTAGAGCCTATGTTTCAGTCTGAGTCTGAAAGCCAGAAAACACTAATATCCCAATTCAGTTAGGCAGGTGGATTTGCCTCTTCTCAACCTTTTTGTTTTATAGAGCTCTTCTGTTGACTGGGTGAGGCCTGACCTCATTAGGGAGGACAGTCTGCTTCACTCTGTCTACTGATTCAAATGTTAATCTCTTCCAGAAACACATTCTCAGATATACCCACAATGTCTCGCCAAATGTCTGGATAGCTGGTGGCCCAGTAAAACTGACATACAAAATGAACCATCAGAGACTCATATCAGTGGAGTGCTGTCAGTAGAATCTCTATTGCAGAGGGTTAAGGATAACAGAGAATGATACAAAATAGCATGGATAATTAGAAAAATACTATAAAGCTTATTATTTTTCAAGCTCACATAATGAGCTTTTCGTTTGGTTTAATTTTTAGAAATGGATGTTAGTTTTTGGCCCCCCCTTCCAAATGTTCAAGATGAAATAACCTTTTCCCCCCTTGCCTCTTTGTTTTGTATTCTCAAACAGTGTAACACACAGTGTTTTCCCCAGCACATTCTACATGGGCCTTCATTGACTAAGAAACTTGGAACTTTAAAAGTAATAATATCATAAACTTCATTTTTTAAATAAAAGTGCTAATCATCTTTTTCTTTAAAGTGAAATGTCTTCTCCCATAGTTTCTTATTATTTTCTTCCTACAAAAATCATGGGCTCTATCTCCTAGCTAAAATGACATCTATTTCTATATCCAAACTTGGTAACCCTAGAGTTTTGTGACTTTGGATGTCATATTGGAGGTTTGAGTAAAAGAATGCCCCAAATACCTAACTTAGATGACCATGGGAAGTAGCAGTTATGGTTTTGAGGATAGATTTTGAGAAGAGAACAAATATTTTTATAGTGAAATTTATCACAATGCGAGACTACTGAAGGAGTTTCATTTTACAAGACCGTAGGAGCTCATGTGGCTACAGAAGTTGACTCAGTGATGACAGATTATGATTGTATCCCACATGAAGCTGAGAGCTACAATTTATGGGGTCAGGTTCATTTCAATGAGTAACATGCAACTTAGTATTTGGAAGTCTCAAGTGAATCCCTAAATATCTTAGGATCAGCTCTATGCTTTGAAAAACACACTTTTTGTTAGTTTGATGGGTATATTTGTTAGTTTGTGGCACATCTCTTTAATTGCTTTGAAACAATATCTCTTTGTGGTAGCTACCTGTTTTAATAACCTGACATTATATGGCAATCCAGGTGAAGATGGAATTAAATTCTAAACTTGTAAATAGCATGTGGATTTTAAACGATCTCTTGCTGATTTTTAACAGGGTAAAATGGTGCTAGATTAAGTACTAACTCATATAAATCCACATAGAACACAACAGGAAAGACTACTTCTGGGACAGTGTACCTTTTTGAAGGAGACAAGAGAGCAGAGATTGGTTCTGTGAGTGTATTTCTGAGTAAAATGCTAGACTCCTGGAATCTTGAAGGAGCTATCCAAGTATGGAGAGGCCTTTGTCTCTTATTTTTAAACAGTTGTCTTTGTGATCTGTACTAGATCTTTTTTTATGAAATATGTTATTTTAAAAATTTCATGGCAGTGACTTTCTGCTGTACCTAAAATGGGCCGATTTGGATAATTCCATCCTCAGTCTTATGTAGTGTTGGTAAATTTTAAAAACCAACTCTCCAGGGGAAGTGTGGAAGAAGGCTGATTTGTAGCATTTGCCATTTTCCATGGGATAAATTCCCCCATCGTATGCCATTTCAGGCTGCCAGCATATTCCCTTAAAATCTCACAATCTGCTCCCATGAGCTGATAGATGCCATCCCCAACATATCACTAGCTCTCCTCTTATATTTCCACCACCTAAATACCACCACTCCCAACACGTAAAGTATCCTTTTGCTGACATGTTGTATTTAAAGGGTTGGGAGTATTGGACTTATCCACATCTGCTAACTGACCAGCTGTTTCCTGAACTCTGGCCTGAGCACCATGTATTCTTGTTTTGTCTCCTCAAAGCTTTAAGTCTCTGATCATAGTAGTTTAACAAAATAATCTGCTTTAACTTTTTTGTGACTAATACGGATGTCATGGAATGTTTGGAATCACTCCAAATTAACCAAGTGGTGGAAAACTTTAGCATGACTATTTTTTATTTATAATAAACAGTATCATTTAGCCTTTTCATTTCTGCTATTGCTAAGAATTCAGTTAGGATATAATATAGAGAAAATAATAATTTGTTTATTCCTAATAATTGGAGAAATAAGAGGGATGGAGCCAAGAGCTGAGAAGTGATTTATATTTTGGAATGGAGAGACTGTGTAAATAAATACATTCCTTTTTTTTTTATTATTATTTGAGCATTTCTAAGACTTTGTAGAGAAGCCACAGATAAGAACCGATTCAATATGCAGTGCTTCTGACTTATAAAGTGTTCTTTTTCTTCCATTGCTCTCCCTTTCTTTTAAATTCAAGTGTCATTGACATACATTGTTAGTTTCAGGTATACAACATAATGATTCACATTTGATACATTGTGAAATGATCACCACAATAAGTGTAGTTACCATCTGTCACCATACAAAGTTATGGACATTTTTTTGTGATGAGAACTTTTAAGATTGATTTTCTTAGCAACTGTCAAATCTGCAATATAACATGATTGTCTGTAGTCATCATACTATACATTCATACTATACATTTTATCCCAACACGTATTTGATACTGAAGCTTGTATCTCTTGTAATCCTTTTATACCCTCTATGCCTGCTGTGGCAACCACTAATCTATTCTTTCTCTGTTATTTTGTTTTGTTTGTTTTTTATTCCATGTATAAGTGAAATTATACAGTATTTGTCTTTCTCTGTCTGACTTATTTCACTTAGCATAAAACCCTCAAGGTCCATTCACGTTGCCACACATTGCAAGATTTCATTCGTTTCTTCTGGCTGAAGAGTATTCCATTGTATGTCTATATCACATCTTCATTGTATGTTCATCCATCAGTGGACAGGTAGTGTTTCCATATTTAGCTATTGTAAATAATGGTACAGCAATCATGGAGATGCATATATCTTTTTAATTAGTGTTTTCATTTTCTTTGGATAGATACGCAAGTGGAACTGCTAGATCATATTTTTTAAATTTTTGAGGAAACTTCATATTGTTTTCCACAATGGCCATACCAGTTTACATTCCCACCAATGGTAGGGAATTTCTTTACATCCTCGCTGACATTTGTTATTTCTTGTCTCTTTTCATACTAGCCATTCTGGCTGGTGTAAATAATGGTTTTGATTTATATTTCCCTGATGATGAATGATGTTGAATAATTTTTCATGTGTCTGTTGGCCAGCCATATGTCTTCTTTGGGAAAAAAAAATGTCTATTCAATCCTCCACCCATTTGTTAATCAGATTGTTTTTGTTTTTGTTATTGAACTATATGAGTTCTTTATATGTTTTGGATATGAACCTCTTATTGAATATGTGATTTGCAAATATGTTTTCCCATTCAGTAGGTTGCCTTTTTATTTTGTGGATAGTTCTCTTTGCTGTGCAGAAGCTTTTTAGTTTGATGTACTCTCATTTGTTTGTTTTCACTTTTGTTGTCATTACCTCTGATATCAGATCCAAAAACATATCACCAAGAGTGATGCAGGGAACTTACCACTTAGGTGTTTTTAGGATTTCTTTGGTTTCTGATCTTACATTCAAATCTTTAAATTAATTTTTATGAATGGTATGACAGTGGTCCACTTTCATTCTTTTGCATGTGGTTGTCCAGTTTTCCTAACACCATTTATTGAAAAAAATATTCTTTCCCCACTGTATATTCTTGCTTCCTTTGTCACAAACTAATTGACCGTATACACTTTGGTTTATTTCTGTGCTCTCTATTCTATTCTGTTGCTCTATGAGTCTGTTTTTATGTCAATACCATACTGTTTTGATTGCTATAGATTTGTAATAAATTTTGAAACTAGGGAGTGTGATTCACTTCAGCTTTGTTCTTTCTTAAGATTGCTTTGTTTATTCATGATATTTTGTGGTCCCAGATTTTAGAATCGTTTGTTCCATTTCTGTAAAAAATGGCACTGGAATTTCTATAGGAATTGCATTGAATCTATAGATTGCTTTGGGTAGTATGGACATTTTTACAATATTAATTTTTTTGATCAATGAGCATGAAATATCTTTTCATTTATTTGTGTCTTCTTCAATTTCTTTAATTGGTGTCTTATAATTTTCAGTGTACACATACTTCACCTCCTTGGTTAAATTTATTCCTAGGTATTTTTTTTTATGTAATTATAAATGAAATTGTTTTTATAATTTCTCTTTTTGGTAGTTAGTTGTAAGTGCAACAGATTTTTAAAAATAATTTATATTATTTTTCAGTGTTCCAAGATTCATTGTTTATGCACCACACCCAGTGCTCCATGCAATACATGCCCTACTTAATACCCACCACCAGGCTCACGCATCCCTCCACCCCCTCCCTTCTAAAACCCTCAGTTTGTTTCTCAGAGTTCACGGTCTCTCATGCTTTGTCTCCCTCTCTGATTTACCCCAATTCACATTTTCTTTCCTTCTCTTAATGTCCTCCATGTTACTCCTTATGCTCCACAAGTAAGTGAAGCCATATGATAATTGACTTTCTCTGTATAATCTCCTCCAGTCCTGTCCATGCTGCTACAAAAGTTGGGTATTCATCCTTTCTGATGGAGGTGTAATATTCCATTGTATATATGGACCATATCTTCTTTATCCATTCGTCTGTTGAAGGGCATCCTGGCTATTTGCAGAGTGTGGCGATTGTGGCCATTACTGCTATGAACATTGGGGTACATATGGCCTTTCTTTTCACTACATCTGTATCTTTGGGATAAATATCCAGTAGTGCAATTGCAGGGTCATATGGTAGCTCTATTTTTAATTTTTTAAGGAATCTCCACACTGTTTTCCAAAGTGGCTGTACCAGCGTGCATTCCCACCAACTGTGTAAGAGGGTTCCCCTTTCTCCACAATCTCTCCAGCACTTGTTTCCTGCCCTGTTAATTTTGGCCATTCTAACTGGTGTAAGGTGGTATCTCAATGTGGTTTTGATTTGAATTTCCCTGATAGCTAATGATGACAAACATTTTTTCATGTGTCTGTTAGCCGTTTGTATGTCTTCTTTGGAGAAGTGTCTGTTCATGTCTTCTGCCCATTTTTTGACATGATTATCTTTTTTGGCAGGTGTTGAGTTTGAGGAGTTCTTTATAGATCTTGGATATCAGTCTTTTGTCTGTAATGTCATTTGCGAATATCTTCTCCCATTCTGTGGGTTGCCTCTTTGTTTTATTGACTGTTTCCTTTGCTGTGCATAAGCTTTTTATTTTGATGAAGTCCCAGAAGTTCATTTTCGCTTTTGTTTCCTTTGCCTTTGGAGACGTGTTTTGAAAGAAGTTGCTGTGGCTGATGTTAAAAAGGTTACTGCCTATGTTCTCTTCTAGGATTTTGATAGATTTCTTGCCTCATGTTGAGGTCTTTCATCCATTTCAAGTTTATCTTTGTGTGTGGTGTAAGAGAATGGTCGAGTTTCATTCTTTTGTACATAGCTGTCCAATTTTCCCAGCACAATTTATTGAAGAAACTTTTTTCCACTAGATATTTTTTTCCTGTTTTGTTAAAGATTATTTGACCATAGAATTGAGGGTCCACATCTGGACTCTCTACTGTGTTCTATTGGTCTAAGTGTCTGTTTTTGTGCCAGTACCATGCTGTTTTGTTGATCACAGCTTTGTAATAAAGCTTGGAATCAGGTAATGTGATGCCCCCAGCTTTTTTCTTTTTCAACATTTTCTAAGCAATTCAGGGCCTTTTCTGGTTCCATACAAATATCAGGATTTCTTGTTCCAGCACTTTGAAAAATGCTGGTGGAATTTTGATCAGGATAGCATTGAAAGTATAGATTGCTCTGGGAAGTATAGACATTTTAACAATATTTATTCTTCCGATCCATGAGCATGGAATGCTTTTCCATCTTTTTGAAAATGCAACAAATTGATATATATATTTGTACCCTGCAACTTTACTCAATCTGTTTATTAGTTCTAATAGTTTTTTAATGGAGTCTTGAGTTTCTCTATATAAAATCATGTGATCAGTAAATAGTGATAGCTTTACTTCTTCCTTTCCAGTTTGGATACCTTTTTGTTCCCCTTGCCTAATATTCTGGCTAGGATTTCCAATACTAGGTATAAAATTCCAATACTAGGAATAAAAGTGTTGAGAGTGGGCATCCTTGTCTTCTTCCTGATCTTAAGGGGAAAAGCTTTAAGCTTTTCACCATTGAGTATGGTGTTAGTTGTGGGCTTGTCATATATAGCCTTTATTATGCTGGAGTACATTCCATCTGCACCCACTCTGTGGAGAGTTTTTATCATAAATAGGTGTTGAATTTTATGAAATATATTTTCTGCATCTATTGAGATTATCATATGATTTTTATCATTCATTCTGTTACTGTGGTGTATCACATTGATTAATTTGCAGGTTTTGAACCATTCTTATACTCTTGGAATAAATTTCCAGTGATCATGGTATATGATCTTTTGATGTATTGTTGAATTTGGTTTGCTAAGATATTGTTGAAAATTTTTATATCTGTGTTCATCAGAGATATTGGTCTGTAACTGTCTTTTCTTGTGTGGTGTCTATCTGGTTTGGGTATTGGGTAATGCTGTCCTTACAAAATGAATTTGGTAAGTATTCCCTCTTTTTCAATTTTTTGGATGAGTTTAAGAAGGGTAGTATTAAATATTATTTGAATGTTTGGTAGAATTTACCAATGAAACCATGTGGTCTTAGACTTTTGTTTGTTGGAAGTGTTTTGAATATCGATTCAATGTCCTTACCAGTAATCAGTCCAGGCCTATTTTCTATTTCTTCATTATTCAATCTTGGAAGATTGTATGTTTCTAGGAATCTATCCATTTCTAGGTTTTCCTATTTGTTGGCATATAATCATCTCTCATAATTCTTTTGTAGTTCTTTGGTAGTACTTGTAATTTCTTCTTTTTCATTTCTGTTTTAATTCATTTGAGCCCTCTTCCCTTTTTTTTAGTCTGTCTAGCTTACAATTTGTCAATTTTGTTTATCTTTTCAAAGAACCAGCTCTTAGTTTCACTGATCTTTTTTTTTTTTAATTAAGATTTTATTCATTTGTTTGACAGAGAGAAACACAGCTAGAGAGAGAACACCAGCAGGGGGAGTGAGAGAGGAAGAAGCAAGCTTCATGTTGAGCAGGGAACCTGATGCGGGGCTCGATCCCCGGACTCCAGGATCATGACCTGAGCCAAGGCAGAGGCTTAACAATTGAGCCACCCAGGCACCTCTCATTGATCTTTTTTATTGTTTTTTTTCTTGTCCATTATCCCTATTATTTCCTTCCTTCTATTAATTTTGGAGTTAGTTCTTTTTCTGGTTCTTTGAGAGAGAGAAAGAGAGAGAGATGATAGATTATTTAAGTTTTTCTTGTGTCTTGGGGTAGGCCTGTATTGTTATAAACTTCACTCTTAGAACTGTTTTTGCTCCATCCATAGATTTTGGAATGTTGTATTTCTGTTTTCATTTGTCTAAAGACATTTTAAAATTGTTCCTTTGATTTCTTCATTCACCCATTGGTTATTAAGTAACATGTTGTTTAACCTTCACATATTTGTGATTTTTTCCATTTTTCTTGTAATTGACATCTAGCCTCTTACTATTGATGCTTGATATTACTTCAATCTTAAATTTACTGAAAATTGTTTTGTGGCCTAACATATGATCTATCCTGGAGAATATTCCATGTGCACTTGAGAAGACTGTGTATTCTACTACTTTGGGATAGAATGTTATATGTATATCTGTTACATTCATCTTGTCTATTGTGTCAGTTAAAGCCAATATTTCCTTATTGATTTTCTGTCTGGATGATCTACCCATTGATGTAACTGGAGTATTAAATTCTCCTAGTAGTAGTGTATTGCTGTCAATTTAGGTCTATTAATATTTGTTTTAGGTATACCTATGTTGAGTGCATAAATACTTACAAATGTTATATCTTTGTGGATTGACCCCTCTATTATAATGTAATGCCTATCTATGTTTTTTATTACAATCTTTGTTTTGAAGTCAGCTTTGTTCAATGTAAGTATAGCTACTTCAGCTTTCTTTTGGTTTTCTCTTTGCATCTTTTTTCATCCCTTCACTTTCAGTCTGTGTGTAACCTTATCCAAGGTGAGTCCTTTGTAGACAGCATATATAGATAAGTCTTGTGTTTTTATCCACTCAGTCATTCTGTGTCTTCTCATTAGAGAACTTAGTCCATTTATGTTTAATGTGATTTATTGTGATTTAAAGTGATTATTGATAGATATGTACTTATTGCCATTTTGTTTATTTCCTGGCTTTTTGTAGTTCCTTTCTGTTCCTACCTTGTTCTTTCTTCCCTTGTGGTTTGAATGTTTTCTGTAGTGTAATGCTCAGATTTCTTTCTCATGATCTTTTGCATATCTATTATAGGTTCACTTTGTGGTTACAATAGGCCTATATAGAACTATATATGTATTATATGTTATATCTA
>PITA01000538.1:55231-238454 GCA_004023965.1 Spilogale gracilis
TTTTTTTTTTTAAAGATTTTATTTATTTCACAGAGAGAAACATAGCCAGAGAGGGAACACAAGCAGAGGGAGGGAGAGAGGGAGGAGCAGGCTTCCCGCCGAGCAGGGAGCCCGATGTGGGACTCGATCCCGGGTCTCCGGGATCATGACCTGAGCCGAAGGCAGTTGCTTAACCAACTGAGCCACCCAGGCGCCCCACCTTTATACTAGCTTTATAAGTGATTAATCTGCTTCCTTTACTATGTATTTACTTTTACCAGTGCGATTTTTCTGTTGTATGTTTTCTTATTACTAATCAATACCCTTCCTTCTGAGTTTGCAAACCAGTTTATTGGTAATAAACTCCTTTAAATTTTGCTTGTCTGGAAAATTCTTTATCTTTCTTTCAATTCTGAATGATAAACTAGCTAAGTAGTTCATTCTTGGTTGGAAGTTTTTTCCTTTCAGCATTTTAAATACATCATATCGCTTCCTATTGGACTGCAAGATTTCTCCTCTAAAATCTGCTGATTATCTTATGGGGGTTCCCTTTTGTGTAACAAGTTGTTTTTCTTTTGCTACTTTTAAGAGTCTCTATCTTTAACTTTTGACATTTAAATTATAATGTGTTTTAGTGTGGGCTTTTTGGGTTCATCTTGCTTGGCATTCTCTGGACTTCCTGAGTCTAGGTGTCTGTTTCTTTCCCTGGGTTAGGGAAGTTTTCAGCCATTATTTCTTCAAATGGGTTTTCAGCCCCTTTCTTTTCTTTTCTTCTTCTGGAATCCCCTAAAATGCAAATGTTATTTTACTTAATATTGTCCCAAAGGAGTTTTAAGCTATCTTTACTTACGAACATTCTGTTTTCTTTTTGCTGCTCTGTTTGAGGGAATCCCACTACTCTGTCTTCTAAATCACCTATTCTTCTACTTCATCTAGTCTGCTGTTGAACCCCTCTAATGTGTTATCAGCTATTGTATTCAGCTGTTGTTCAGTTATTGTATTCTTCAGCTCTGTGACTGCTCTTTGGTGTTTTCTTATTTTCTCTTGCTTTGTTAAGTTTTCTTGATGTTCATCCATTTTCCTAAGTTCAGTGAGCATCTTTTGACCCTTACTTTGAACTCTTTGTCAGGTGAATTACTTATCTCCATTTCATTAATGTGTTCCTCTGAAATTTTATCTTGTTCATTTGGAACATATTCCTCCACTTCTTCATTTTGCTTGACTCTCTATTTCCATGTGTTAGGCAATATAGTTGTCTCTCCCAGTCTTGAAGGGGTGTCCCTCTGTGGGCAGTTAATCCTTATCATTTATACTTGCCCTAGTTCTTGATTGTCTTTCAAGTTGCCTCTCCATTTATTTCAGCTCCATGGGTTCCAGAAATGCAATCTTCCCTGGTCACAAGAGCCCAGCACTCAATGGCTATCCCCTGTGTGGGCTGCCCACACCCACTGGCTTTAGAGAGCTATGAGGGAACCTGGGAAGGAGACAGGACTGCAAAAGCAGTGAGAGGGAATGGGGTGCTTACCTTCTGCCTCTGGCCAGTAGTTGTAGCAGTGTGAGGGAATAAGGGTGGCGGTGGAGGGTTGGCCTTAGCAAGTCAAAGTGAGTGCAAAAATGACATCCATGAGTACCTCCATTTCTGGAGAGAGTCCCAACAAGCTTTTGCCCTCTGGCAGATGCCTTGAGATTAATAAATGAATTTCTTCACATATGGTCTAGGTTCTTTCCAAACTGTTATTTTTGTGCTGGATGCCAAGGCAAGTGAGCCTGTACATAAGCCATTTAAGAGCAGAATCTCTGTTCTCTATAGCCCTGTGATTCCTCTGGATATGTCTTGTTGGTTTTCCTAGCCAGATGTTTTGGGAGCTTGTCTCTCCAGTGCAGGTCTCAAGGGTTGGGGTGCCTAATGTGAGGCAAAAACCCCTCATTGAGGCGTTCCATTGTGAGCACTCTCCCAGTGGTTGCTACACTGGGGAAGGAATTTTTGGGAAGGTTTCTGCCCCTCCTACCCATCCCAGTGTGATCCTTTCATCCTTTATTGTGGAGTAGCTGTTCAGCTAGTTCTCGTGATTTTTTCAGAGGGAATTATTTCATATGTAGCTATGGATTTGCTGTGTCTGTGGGAGGAAGTGAGTTCAGGATCATCCTGCACCACCATCTTGAACTGCCTGCTCTTCCCATAGCTCTTTAGAAGAAGGTAGAAGATCTGATCTTCTTTGTGTAGCATAGTTATAAGTGCTTGTTTTATTTTGTTTACATGGCCTTTTAATATGGATTCCTGGTTTGGCAGAATGTTAACTGGAAACAATTTCAAACTTTTGTAACTTAGATTTGTTGAGCCTGAGGTTGGTATTTCTTCACAAATACTTATGGCTTTTTCTTTTCTTAAAATAATAGGAGCTTAAAAAAATAAAAAGAAAGAATTGTGTAAAGAGAGAAGCATATTTTGTTTGGCCTTACTAAAATACCACTTGGCTCCAAACAGCCCATATTTCCTGACTCGACCATGCCCTGAAGCAATGAAAGGGAAGAAGTTTTTCAAATGAGATTTGAGTTTGTGTATTTGCATTCCTTTCAGTTTTTGACTGTGTTGTTAGTCTTAGTTGGTCCAGCACTGTGAAGGTTGAGTCAGTTTCCTTAATAAACTTAACAGTAGGGAATCTATGTTGTTCAAAATTTGCTTTGCTATGGCTAATCTAAAAAAGACTCATTTGATACAATTGTTTTTCTTTCATATAGTCTGCATTCTCAATGTGCTATTTACCCATGCAGAATTTATTAATATGTTTTAAGTACTTCCATAAATAAAAGCAGGCTATTCAAGATGGTGACATAAAAAAATGACCCAAATTAAAAAAAAAAAAAAAGGTACTAGGTCAGCTGCATTACTGGCTTGAACTACTTAGGCTATCCTGTGGGAAAGTGATCCACTTTTCTGACATAATTGATTGTGTGTCACGAATAGAAATGGCAGACCTACATTTTGCATGGTAATTTTTCTATGCTTTTCTCTCTACTTTAAAGTAGAATACATTTTTCACAACTCAACCATGACCAGAGTAGTCTTCTTAATGGGGATAAAGCAAAGTACCAAGGAAACCTGTCCATGGTCACATGGTATGTGGGGCAATGGCAAAATGCATGCCAAGTAATTGTTTCTTTGCTCTGTATTCTGTTTGTGTTCTAGTGATAGGATTTTGATAGAGGTCTTAATTAAGACCTTTCTCCCCAAGTACTTGGCCGACTTGAACAACATGTGTCAACAATATGCACGCTCTATTTGACTCTGAAACTGACCCTTTGTGGGATACAAATAGCACCTATTCCCCACCCACAGTCATGCCTCCAGTGGGTCAGCCATGCAAACTGGAGAGTTTGTAGAGTTTGCTGACATTAGTCACAGCCTTTTCAGTTGTGAAACAGTGTTCAGGCCCAGCACTGTGAGTGACTCTTATTTCAGCCTAATTCAATAAATACTTAAATGCTTTCCAAAATCATGTACAACGTAAGGTATGAAGAGAGGGGGAGGAACAGGAAAAGGAAAGATAGGGAGCAGAAAGCGGAAAGCGGAAAGGAAACCAAAAGATATATGAAAAAGAGACTGAGGGGAAAGAGGTACTACTCATTGGACTTTAGTCAAACAGAAAGATAAGTTCAAATCCCAGTTTTATAGATTCCCAATTATACATCTCACTTAAATCAGAACTGTTACCCAACTGTATTGAAGGTGAACAACAATGAGATACCATTATTTACCAAATAATGAAAATCTTTATTTAGAACGGTGGTTGCTAGTTTATGTGTTCTGCTATGCTTTGAAATTTAAAAAGGCCATGTTTCCTGTGTATTACAGAGTTCAGTGTATCAGTTAGGATTTATTCTGGCTGCCTTGTGACAGAGACCTGTACAAAGTTTAATATGCAAGATTTTATTCACTCACATAAAGGAGTTCAGAGGTAGGCAGTCTGGGGCTTTTAAGGTGATTTCTCAAGTCGTAAGAGCCTTGGCCTCTTCCAATTTCTGCTCAGTCTTCTTTCATCTTTATGGTTCTGCATGGCTCCTGGAGCTCCACAAATTACATTCTTATTTCAGGGAGCAGAAAAATTAAAGGACAGGAGAGGGCTTGACCTTGTAAAAATCTTCTTGTAAGGAGGTATTCCAGAAGTGTCATGTGACACTCTGTTTATATCTCATTGACCATAACTTAGTCTGAGCCACATATACTTTTAAAGAGCTCAGGGAGTCTAGTTTCACTAGTTCACCATTTTTTTGAGCCTTGGGTATGGAATATAGCAAGAAGCATTGTGATCCTGAGAAAAAATGTCTTAGAAGTTAAAACTTAACTCAAAAAAAAAAAAAAAGAAGAAGAAGTTAAAACTTATCATTAGTACTAATAATAGTAACATTTAACAGGTCATAGGCACTATGTTAAAAAAAAGTTTATAAGAACCATCTCACTTAACCTTCCTTTGATCTTAGTGTTATTATCCCCATTTCACAGAAAAGAAATCATGGTTTAAAAAAGTTAAGTAGTTTGCTCAAGTCACTTACGTCATTAGTAAGTGGTGGAGCTAGCTCTCAGAACCAGTCTTGTCTTTTTTTAGAGCCCAACCATTTAATTACTACTTTACCTCCCACTTCTCAAGTTTTAACTTGGTAGTTTATTCATATCTACAATGAGATGTTTCAAAAACTTCTATCTGTGGTTAGTCTTTAACTCTCCATGCTTTTCACCTAACACACACACACGCACAGCTCATTTATTTTTTTAATATCTTGAAGTATTTCTATGCTTATGTAAAAGAACGTGACTTGTATTACTTGATTAGTTCATTGTGAGTTGTCTCTGTACTTTAGTCAAATAATAACATTTCAGAGTTTTATTATTTACTAAGCGCCCATCTCTCCCCCAGATGCACTCCCAAAAGGTATTGGGGATAACAGGATGAGTAGGAGTCCTTGCCCTCAAGGCATTTACAGTATAATTCTTTAGAGAATTGGTTTTAGACAAGCCTCTTAACATCAAATTATACTATGACACTACATGTAAATCACTGCTGACCTAGAGGTACACACGCATTTGTCCTTATAATTACAAGTGCATCATTGTTACTTCTAAATAGTTACCCATCCCTTCAAAACATTCCTAAGAAATTAGGTAAATAGGCAATTCTATTTTAGTACACTTTGTAATTTTTCCCTTAAAAAAAAAGCTTGTATTAATGTTGTATTAATGTTTTAGTAATAAAAACTTGATCTTAATTTCATAAAGATTGTGGCTGATAATGATATTATTTTGAAATGTCCATTTGTAAAAATAATTTAATTTCTATTGTATGGCATTTTGAATAGTGGTAGAAATGATGTATAAGTGTATTAGAAGCCCAAATCAAATAGGAACCAGTGGTACATTCTGGTACATTGGGTACCAGAACCTGTCAATACAAGCCTATATAGAGTTTATCATTGGTGTTTTTTGGCTTTTAGGGTTTTTTGTTTGTTTTTTTTTTTTTACAAGATCAGCAAAGGCAGATGTTCCATCTGACATGTTAGGAGAAAGGGAGCTTTACTCAGGGATGTGAGGCCGATGGCATCATCTCCTGTAAGACTTCCACTTAATTCAGTCTTTGTACCTGGAAATCAGATATTGAAAGAAGAGACTAGCCAGCATACAGTACTATATGCTGGCTAAGTGAACTAATAAAAGAAAATTAATTAATTAAATTAATAGGAAGGAAGAGAGGGAGGGAGGAGGGGACTGGCAAGGATTCTCAATTAGTATATGTCTCTGATTTGTTTTCTAGTGCATCTGCTGCCTAAAGTTATTATCTTACAAAGAAAAAGGGTTTTTTTTTCCTATTTGGAAGCTACATGGTGATGTTTTGCCTGTTTCTTGAGTATATATATACAGAAAGATTTTGTTTCATAATGGCAAGGTGACTCTTTTTTTTTATAGACATAAATATATCATCCAAACCTAGGATTCACCTAGGTGTTTTCCTTCCTAGTCTTTAAAGTACTTTGTTAACTGAGCTCCATCTGTTTGAGAAGTCAGTTCTTTTTTGCTTAAGTTATTGGTATATATCATGTGCCCTGACACTTGACTAATAGGTGATGTGTCTCCCAGCTCTCCTAATAATCTCTTTTATCTTGATGACCTAATAAACTTTATCTGATCATGGAAAACTTACATTTTCTAATTGTTCTTGAGATAATGGGCTTCGTTATTCCCTAAAGCAAATTTTACTTTGAAGTCTTAGACCATTTGTCTTTTAATGACAACAATAAATAGCACTGGTGTAGGGCTTCAAAATTAAACAAAAAGAATTTTAAAAGACTTTTCTACATTATATGCAGTCCTTACTGCGGCAGTGAGGGAAGCGGTTTATGCTCATTCATGATTTCACATCATCGGGGATTCTGCAGTAAACACCATAGACATGATTCCTTTTCTTTCACAGTATGGAGGAGGGGAGAAATGTTTATTATAATGAGGGAGACATATTTTATAAGAAATCTACAGCTCAGAGAACTTTTTGGCTTGCCCAAAGTCATCATAGGTGATAGAATTTGTATGGAATGTGTAAGCAATGATTAAACTTCCTGGAAAGGCAAATAGGAAGGAGATTTTAAAATCTTGGAAAACTGCCAAAGGGTCAGAAAACTTTTAAGATAATGGGTAGCCCATGGAAGCTTTGGATGGGAGTGATGATGGAATCAAAGCATTCAAAATATTCAGTACTGAGGTACTTGGTTAAATCAATAAGTTGTAGAGATGTGGAACGACTGAAGACAATCAATACTTACATGTAGAAGAGAAAGCCCTAAAATAATAGGATGGTCATCAGGCTGCAATGGGTCAAATAGGGGAGACACTATTCTGAGGAAGTGGGGAAGCTGAGGGCTGACATTGTAGGAGACCTCAATGAGGTTGAAGTGTCAGGTGATAAAAACTTTGTAATTACCATCGATAGCAGTTAGAGCTTAAAGAGCACCAGTGAAGAGAAGCCCAAGTGTCCTTTCATATGGCTCCTTTCTAAGATCCTATCTTTGATGACTGTCTCTTCGAGTATTTCCTAAAACCGGGAATAATGCTCCCCAAAGATTAAAATTATGAGAAAATGGAGCTGAGGTCATTACTGGAAAGTCGGTCTTTTCCTGAATGTGTGCACTGATAAGTCAGTGAAGACAAGTGAGTGGCACGAATTGACTACTGACTGAGGGGATTGTTTCCTAGGCCTTTTTTGTCGACCACAACTCCCGCACCACCACTTTTATCGACCCCCGGCTCCCGCTCCAGAGCAGTAGACCCACGAGCGCGCTGGTTCATCGGCAGCACCTGACCAGGCAACGCAGCCACAGCGCCGGCGAGGTGAGGCCCCCCATGCCCCCCCCCCCCTCGGGAAGCACTTTGTGGAAGCCACGAGGATGTGGTGGCTGGCTTTTTGGTATTGCTTTGTGTTGTTTTCCTGGTTTGGTTTAGAGATTAGCATTTGGAGACTGGAAAGTGTTAGAATGTTGACAGGGCTTCTCTGGGAATACACAGAGCCTACTTTACAAATTTTAAAAGACAGATATATGAGGAAATATTGAAGAATGTAGAGAATTTTTTATATTCAGAAGATGGTGAGAGAAAATTCTCAGTGTTATGAAATGTTCCAGAGAGGATGATGGTGAACCCTTTGCATACCTAACTAAGGGCAGCTTCATAGGAAAAAAATAAATGTAACTTTTTTTTTTTCACAGCAGATGGGTATTGTATGGAGTCATGACAAATTTGAGGGAGGCTCATGTCCCAGAAGGGCATGAACACCCAATCATCACATTTTTGAACTGCAAAAGGTTCAAAATGTAACTTTTAGTGGGCTAAATTTAAGTTATATGCACGGAGGCTTTTTCAGTGAGGGTTGCTAGATTGGAGTAACAGCTTCAGCCCATGATATGGGGTTGTGGTGTCCTCACTAATATTCTTTAAAGTCACCATATATCTGAGAGTTGATTCATGTACTCTAAGAGCCCAGAGAAAATGAGTGGAATTAGGAATTACTAACAGCTCTACATCACTCTTTACTGGCTTGCAGTGACCTGTGGTAACCACATGAGGGCTCTCGAATAGCCTAACCGCCCCCCAAAAAAGGAAGAAAGAAAGAAAAATGAAATAATCACTTCCTGTTTTCTTTTTTCTTTAGTAGCTTAAATAAAGGGAATGTTTTAAGTCAACTTGTTTTTCTCTTTAATACTGGCTTTATGCCTTGAATGTTTACTATTGCTTGGTATATATTTTGCTCAAGCAAAAAGAGTTAAGATTCTTTTCTAGCATGCCTTTTCCATGTCTATGGGCATATTATATTTTCAGTATTATATTATAGGTCAAATATTTTTACAGCCCTCTTATAAGAAAAATTATGAAAGCGATAAATAACTGGATTTGATTCATCAAAATTCTACTCTTGGAATTTCCCCTCATGATTTACATACTTGTGTGTTTGCTGATTTTAAGTGCAGACATAGAAGAGTATACTTGAGAACCTCATATAAAAGTGATATATAAGTCTATTGCCGATGAGGTATGCACAGAAATATTTATGTTTTATGAGTAGTTAATAAATCTTTACTTTGCTGCCATGGAAACCATTAGTGGTGAACTGGATGAATGTGAACAGCATTCATCTTAAAAGCAGAACAGACCTCTCACCTTTGGACCTTGTGCATGATAAGTACCATAATTAGGGCCCTGCCTCACTTTATCACAAGGCCAGTGCACTTTAGCCACTTGCCTTATCTTGACTTCACAGTATGTAGCTGTCTGCTGGGTCTGGTCGGGACTATGTGCATAAGATTAACAGCTACCCTCTTTTTTTCTTTCAATTCCTCTGCCGCAGCACTTGAGTTATTTTCATGGTCTGGTAATAGCCTGTTGTGGTAGAGGGATTCTAAGGTACCCATTCGAATTTAAGTGAGGCTATCTCTTCATGTTGATGGAGACTGAGCCGTGGAACAGAGAGAACCCCATAAAGACTCAGCAGTCAGCCCTGCCTCGCCAGACCATTCAGGGGAACGTGCTTTCTGGCACAGCCTGCATTACTCCGCACGCTTATCTGGCCTTGCCCTCTGTCGGACCATCTGGTTCGAAGAAGTGAGGTGCTGAAGAGAAGACATTTGTCTGTTCTGGGAAATAATGATGCATGACCACACACTGACACGGAGAGAGAGTATATGTTCATGTATTAAAACGATAAGTTCTGTGACTGACGAACAAGGTGTTGTTAATGATCAAATCTCCTCTGAGAGTGTGTGACTTTATTCGTCAAAGCCAATAATTCAGGAGAAGCAGAGGGAGAAACTTCTAGTCATACACAGGAGTCTTTCCATCCACTCTCATCCTCATTTAGAAAAGATTACAGGTGGTAGAAATGCTGGTATATGGTCCATCCAACAGAGTAATTTTTACCGGAACACTGGCGGGGTAGAGACATAGTGATTGGTGGGAAGGATACAAATAACGTGTTCCTTGTGCTTAGTAAGGAGGAAAAATATGAAACTAACTAATACAGATGAGTAAAAACATGGATGAAAACACTTTATAAAACTGTAATAATGGCAGCTGCTTAAAAAACATATGCCGAGTGCTGTGGGAACTCGGAGAAGGGTACCTTTGAAGTCAGCTGGAACAGAAGGGAAGTCTTCATTGAGGACGGGCTGTTTGAAGTACACTGTGAAGAGTGAGTGAGAATATTCATGAGGGATAAGCAAGCAGCATGGAGTGGGAACAGTATTTTTAGTTTTAGAAAAACCCTCACCAAATACCTCACAGATACAATGTGATAAAATGATTGTGAATTTTGAAGGAGTGGGAGTAGACACTCTATTTTAAAAGTACCAATTTATAAATCCAGTATGTTATTTTGCCTTTTTTTCTCTCTTGCTCTCTGATAATTCCTTTCTACTGTTGTCTGAAAAGCCTTCTGTGATATGGGGATGGGGGTTGCTAAAACAGAAGCGAAAGCAATGCTAGAGTTTACTGAGAAGACTATTAAAGGGCATTTTTGTTGATCGACTTGTGTGCATGAGTTTCTAAATCTGTAATAGGTACAATAAATAATTCAGGTTGGAGCAACCCTATTTAGCTCTTTCACACCTGCTACGATTAACTCCCTGGTGTGGGAGGTTCAAACCAGAAAGAGCTGTTGTACTGGGTGCTCTAATAGGCATGTCAGCTTGCTCCTAAGGAAATAATACATCGACTCAGAACCCTACATGAAGCTGGCTGGTCTTCAGCCTCCGCTGCATGGGGAATTCCCTGATCTGCCTTGGCCAAAAGAAGGGATAACCTGGTACTGGTACTTTCCAGGTTCCCTTTCCAATGTATTGTTGCAGGTTTGGGTTCTGTCAAAGCAGAGATTATTCCTGGTGAACTGGTCTGCTGTTGAGCTTCTATGACTCCACTGATTGTACACATATGGAACTACCCCTGTACTAGCCGGTAGTCACTGCCCTAGCTCCTCTCAAGGACACGGAGGTCCCAACCCCTCGCTTCAATTCAGCTGCTAAAGCAGAGCTTTTGAGAGCCCTGCATCAGCTCCTCAGGTGGTATCTTTTCTGATCAGTTGGTACTTAATGCTCATTATCAAGTATTTTGAACAACTAGACTTGGTGTGCTGATTTAAACCATTCTGGGTCTTGTTGCAGCATGTAAATGATGCTTCTTTTTGCAGGTAGGAGAAGATTCTCGACATACAGGACCACCGGTTCTTCCTAGGCCCTCGAGTACACTCAACACAGTCAGTAGGCCACAGTACCAGGACATGGTTCCAGTGGGTATGTCATCCTTTCCAGAAATCTTTATCTTAGCTTTTCCTACCAGTGTGAATCATGCACTCTGTCAGCCTGCCCCTTTTGCCCTGTACTGAGAATTGTTTCATTTTCCCTATGAAACTGATTTGAATTGCAAAGCACTCATTTCGTTTAAAATCCTATAGGATGAGATTTTTTTTTATATTACTCTACCTTTTCTGAATAGAACTATTATATTAAATTGTTGCGGTTAAAGAAAAATAAGCCATTAAGACAAATATATTATGTGGTCATTTCAAATTCGGCAAGGACAAGCATATACTTAGGATATATCTAATGCTTGGGATCGAATTTAAATAGTATGTGAACCTAGAGTAGCCTCACAATAAGAAAACAATGATGACACATTCTTAAGGTTTTCATAAAGAGCTAGGTATTTGTAACAAATACAAGGCAGCAAGAGACTCCAAAATTATAAAATAAAAATGAATGAATTGGGGCAAATAGGCCTAAAGAACAACTTGAGTTATTATTCATGTGATGGTTGAAGTAGATCAGTTCACACCTGGAGCCCCAAGGCAGGTGGAGTAGACAGATGGCAGGAGGTTGTATGGGCTTCCTGCTTCATCTTAAATTTGAGTAGCTCTCCATTGTCTGTTTTTACCTTAAAATTTTCACTTCTTTAAGGAAAACTTTAACATGAAATATAAAGTAATGCCCATGGCATTACTTAACTGAAGAAGTTTGGCAAACACTGGACAAGAAATAATCTTGGATCCAAGTTCAACAGTCTGTTTTACCATGCCGTTACTAATAGGATATTAAATACTGCACAGAGAATTTCAAAATCCTATAAAACTGTTGTTCAAAAAGTCATCTAGTCTCTGATTATGCAAAAACCCACTGACAAAATTTCAGTTTTAAAAGTGTTTTCTAAAAAAATTTGAAGTGTTTTCATTATTTATATATGATGAAATGTACTGTTACGTATGCTTCAAGCTTGTAGGGCGATTCCAAGTTAGCAGATAGTATTTTTTAAATTTTATTCGCATTTAACTAAAATATGTATACATAGGCAGCATGATGTAGTTGCCCAGTGTTTAGAGCATTATATTTCTTTTGTTTGATCATTTGTTAGTTTATGTAAGGCATGTTCCTTGATTCTATTTATGAACACAAGAGTGTTGCCTGAACTAGGATCACTGATGTCTGAGAATCCAGACATTCAGTTCTATGGCTTAAATATATCCTGTATTTCTGATTAGAAACAGATAGGATCAAGATGAATAATCTTAAGTAAAGTAAACTAATTAGTTTTCTTGATAGAAAAGAAATTAATAATTAGAGCTCTTGAATTATAATTAACTGTTTTTAAATTTCTGTGGACATTAGCCAGACTTGACAAAGTTACAGTTTTCTTTAAATGTTATGTACATAGTTGATAATGCCAATTGTGTTGTAGCTGTTGGTATAGTTGGTTTAGTAAATAGCTATATGTGGCTTAATGGCATTTATTTCCACATAAACTTTGTGAATGATTTATCCTTTACATTTTGGTAGAAGATAAAAACCGTTTCTTTTTTATTGCAGAGTAATGTTCTATTAAATATATAACTATATACAGAATCACATCTTCATCCATCTATTGATGGACACTTATGTTGCTTCCCTATCTTGGCTATTATAAATAATGCTGCAATGAACAGAGGGGTGCATTTTTTAGAATTAGTGTTTTTGTTTTCTTTGAGTAAATATCTAGTAGTGGAATTACTAGAGCATGTGATATATCTATTTTTCACTTTTTGAGAATTCCCTGATACTGTTTTTCATAATGGCTGCGCCAATTTACCTTCCTACCAACAGTAAACAAGGGTTGCCTTTTCTCCACATCCTTGCCAACTCTTGTCTTTTTGATACTAGCCATTCTAACATGTGTGAGGTGATTTCTCTCAGTGGTTTTGATTTGGATTTCCCTAATGATTAGGGATGTTGAGCATCTTTTCAAGTGTCTGTTGGCTATCTGTATGTCTTTTTTGGCAAAATGTCCATTCAGGTAATCTGCCCATTTTTCAGTGGGATTATTTGATTTTTGTTGTTGAGTTGAATGAGTTCTTTATATATTTTAGACATTAACCTCTTATAGGGTATATGAATTGCATATATGTTCTTCTACTCAGTATACTGTCTTTTCATTTTGTTGATGTTCCCTTTGCTATGCAAAAGCCTTTTAGTTTGATGTAGTCCCAAAAGTTTACTTTTGCTTTTGTTTTCCTTCCTGAGGACATATATCAGAAAAATGTTGCTAAGACCAATGTCCAAAAGATTACTGTCAACATTTTCTTTTAGGAGTTTTATAGTTTTAGGTTTTACACTTGGGTCTTTAATCCATTTTGAGTTTATTTTTGTGTATAGTTTAAGAAAGTGGGCCAGTTTCATTCTTTTGCATGTAGCTGCCCAGCTTTCCTAGCGCCATTCATTGAAGTGACTATCTTTTCCCTACTGTACATTCTTGCCTCCCTTATTGTAGATTAAATAACCATATAAGTATGGGTGTGTTTCTGAGCTGTCTGCCCTATGGATCTGTGTGTCTGTTTTTGTGCCCATACCCTGCTGGTTTAACTACTATAGCTTTGTAATTTAGTTTGAAATCTGGGATTGTGATACCTCTAGTTTTGTTGTTCTTTCTTGAGATTTCTTTGGCTGTTATGGGTCTTCTGTGATTCTATACAGGCTTTAAGATTGTTTGTTCTAGTTCTGTAAAAAATGTTGGTGTTTTTATAGGTATTTTGTTGAGTCTGTAGAGTTCTCTGGGGAGTACGTACATTTAACAGTGTTAAGACTTCTAATCCATGAGCATGGTATACCTTTCCATTCATTTGCATCATCTTCAATTTCTTTTATTAGTGTCTTCAGTTTTCGGAGCAGTGTTGTATTTGGGTAACTCTTATTCTGCCTCTTTACCTCTCTAGATAGCTAATACTTAATCAGAAAATACTTTTCCATTTCTAACAGTTGCTTATGAGACTTTGGTGAGCAGTGGCTAAGAACTAGCAATATCTAGAAACCTCTTCGTGATCTCATCCTGCAATTCGAAAATAAATATGACTTATCAGATGAGTTTAATTAGTGCTTAAGTCACACCTACTAGATCTAAGTCCAATAGTCATATAACATGTAGAACAGGTAGACACAAATTGGAATTTAAGCATCTGTAGTGGCTCCAAACTATGACTTTTAGTACAAGGAACATTAGTCAGAAAGCCAGACTTTTAAGTTTGGATTTATGTGCATAAACCCAAAAACAGATTTTTAAATTATTGTTATAATTTCTGATTCTTTCAGCTTATAATGACAAGATTGTTGCATTTCTGCGCCAACCCAACATCTTTGAAATTCTACAGGAGCGTCAGCCTGATCTTACCAGGAATCATTCACTCAGGTAACTGCAGTATTGGTATTTGGTTCAGGTTCCATAAGCCCCAACTATTAAATCTTCAGTAACACTGATAATCATCTCCGAAATTTAGTTTTTCTTTCTGGCAGTCTGAACAGAGGCATTTTGTGCACAAAGACTTGGTTATCAACAACCGGGTCATTGTAGTCCTGGCTTTTCTCTATGAAGTATGAAGATTGAATAAGATGGACTAAAGAACCTAGAACCACTCTCTTTAAAGAAGAAATATAAAAAAGAAATTTAAAAAATCATAGCCAAGAATACATGAATATACTTAATGTGCAGATTATAATGAAAATCATAAGACACTAACCGTTTTGAGTGTAGCTTGAGTAAACAAAAATAGAAGAGTTTAGTGAATTGAGACTTATGACGTCCTAGGCTTGGTATTCACATTTTTTCATAATAAAAACCCGGGGGAACCCAAAGAGGAAATCTGATCCTCTTCACCATTCAGTATTCCCCTGCATGAACCCTCTCTTCTAAACAGTTCTTCAGTGTGTCACTTAAATCCAGTTTTACTCTCCTCAATACATGCTCTTCCTTTTCCCTGGCAAGTTTTTCTATTGTGTATTTGGCAAGGAAGGTCTTTCCTTTAAAATTCAATGCATGCTATACCTCCTTGAAACCTCTCAGCTGCACTCTTAGCTCTTGCTCTCAAGATTTCGGCTATTATTTCTCAACCTCACTTTGTAGGCATCATTGGAGATGGAAAAAGATGTGAGTTTCTGCTGAAAATTTAACATAACTAAAGCTCATTTGGTTCATATTCCACCTTTACTGGTAGAAATGTTTGCCCATTGGTGCCCATCTTGTCCCACAGCAGGGATTCTCCAATACTGCTCTACTTAGTTGTACCAAACTTTTCATCAGGATCATCTGGGGAGCTTTGTAAAATGTAAAATGTTAGGACTTCACTCCCCGTAACTTTTCTCCCTTCTCTAAATCTATACCCCCTATCTTCCTACACCCTGTCCAGTTATTTAATCCAGGAATTCTGGGGGAAAACTCAAGCATTTAATATCTTAAAACCTCTCCACCTAATTCCAGCGACACATCCAGGTATAATGATTTCTGTTCTAGACACTAATTGATAATTAGCTATGTGGTGTATCACAGTGTTGTTTATACTATTTTGGTTATATGACTTCTGTGTTATACTTTGACTTTTCAAGTCCTTATGCTTTATTTTCCAACTAGATCATAAGTTCCTTACAAATATGGATCTTATTCAACTCATTATGTTTCCTCCTTACTGCTTTTAAATATCAAAAATAGTACTTTGTATACAGTGAATGTATATACATATATATATACATATATATATGTAGGTATAAAGATAGATGTTTCGTTGATTTGAAAATAAATTAACAATTCTTATTATGTTCCTAGTCTTTAATATCTTTTATTTTATTGAGGTACAGTTGATATACAACATGATACTAGTTTTGGGCATATAACATTTGATTCAATATTGGTATACATTGTGAAATGATCATCACAATAGGTCTAGCTAAATTCCATCACCACACATTATTACATCACCACACATTGTTAAAGGACTTTTTTCTTAGGAGGAGGACCTTTATGATCTCTCTTAGCAACTTCCAAATACACAATACAGTACTATTAACTACAATTGCCCTGCTATATATTACATTCCCCATGACTTATTTATTCTATAGCTGGAAGTTTGTACATTATGAGCCCCTCTCCCCATTTTTCCCATTCCCCATGTCCTATCAGTCCCTCATAACTTTAAAATTATCATTACCTTCTAAAGTTTCTAAAGGCTAAGGTTAAATGTAATTTCAAGTACGACTACAAACACTGCCTCCACGAAAAAAAATCCCAGTTTTACATTAATTAACATCTAACCCAAGTCTCGGTGCTTTTCTCAACCTCACAAGGATGCTGTTCTCAATCACAAGAAAATGATAGAAATCAGATGAACTATCTCATTTTGCATATTTGTGTATATTATGGCATAGGCTCAGTAATCCATGGTCCACTGGAGAGTCTCATGTAAGAAGTTTCAGTTAATAATATTGCGGAAATAAACTCCTCCGTTGTCCACTGAGAGATCTTAGAGATTCCAGACCACAAAACAAAGCAAAAAAAACCCCAAATATCTTCTCTTTTGCTAACCACAAAATAAGGAGAACTCTATTTTTCTTTCTTTCCCACCAGCTCTAGCCCCAACACACACACACACACACACACACACACACACACACACACACACATACACACACACACACACACGCCAGTATCTATTCCTGTCAAGGTATCCCACCCACCCCAAACAAAACAAAACAAGAAAGAGGAAACTCAAGAAGGTTTCCACTTTTGATTTACACCCCATATTATTATTTACAGCAATTTCAGGTATCTTTAAATTTCCACCATTGGGCATATTGGATAATTTATTCTACCGGAACAAGGCATCCAACAGCATCATTATTCTTCAGTGATTTGACAGAACCTTAGTAGATCCTCCCAGAGGGCAAAACTGCAGGCCCCAGTTGGTAGCTTTCAGTTTTGTTTTTGTTTCTCCTTCTGCTTTTCAGAATCTCAAAAGTCTCTAGCCTCCTAAAGATTGGTGAGGATTTTTATTTTTTGGTGACACCTGGGGTCTCCAGCTGAGCACGTTCTTGTAATGTAGATCTCACATGGTAATCTATGAGAAGAAATTATTAGATAAGTTTTGAAATAAGTTTCCATCTTATTCCAACTTATTTATAACTTTCTGCTTATCCTTTCTAAAACTATTTACAGAATTTGACCATAAAAAGCATATGCTGTCATGACAAGTATAGAAGGAAGCAGGAACATAAATCAATGAGATAATGCTGTTGTTCCTCTACACAGAGTGCGGGTCACAGTGCACTTCTATTTTCTGAAAAGTTTTTGGTAGTTGAGCATTTTGCTTGTCACAACAACATAATGGGGAAGTTTGTGTATCTAAGAGAACATTCTGTTTCATATGGTTAAAAACTGCATCGTAAGAGGCATTCCAACAAAGACAGAGGTGGGGAGCCAGCTGGGATTCTTTAATCTCGTATTTCAGTGATATCTTTGATAAAAGATTATGCATGGATAGCGCCACCAAGTAATTGTGTGTCAAAGGTAACTGTGGACCTGCTATTCGTATCCTGAGCAAGGGTCCTCAACACCGTTGTAGCTGTGCGTGCATTCTTCCTCATCCATGGCACAGTTACTTCAAATAGATATCCCGTCTTTATTCTGTCCATAATATGATGAGGAAAAGTGTTAGTCGTTGGAAGATTCAAATAGGTACATCTATTTATGTTGTATTTTTCCTGTTTAGCTTGTGATTCCTCCTAAATCAGAGAAAAGCCAGCAGTTTATTTAGTTTCTATGGATATATAGCTTCCTCTTCCTTGAGACTCCACTTGTGTATCTTTTTTATATATATATTTTTTATTTATTTATTTGACAGAGAGAAACACAGCGAGAGAGGGAACATAAGCAAGGGGAGTCAGAGAGGGAGAAGCAGGCTTCCCGCCGAGCAGGGAGCCTGATGCAGGGCTCAGTCCCAGGATTCCGGGATCATGACCTGAGCCGAAGGCAGTCGCTTAACCAACTGAGCCCCCCAGATTCCCCTCCACTTGTGTATCTTTTACATAGAGTGGCTATAGCTTACTTTGCAATGGGATAGCTTTAGCTTTCAACTGCTATATTTAAATCCTCACTCGCTCTAACTTTATCTATCATGTAAATGTGATGCTACTAAGTTGTCCTCTCCTTTTTTTTTTTTTTTCTTAAATCTCAGAAGAGATTTATTTTCTTGGCTAGAAAAATGAACATCCAAGAGTCAATACTCTACCTCCTTCAAGTGGGTACTGTTCCCCCGTGGATGACTATATCCTACTATTGGCAGTCATTGGCAGCTGGTAATCATACCAAGAAGCTTTTCGTATGTGTGGCATTAAAATAAAAGCCAAAATAAAATGTTTTACTATTTTACTCAAAGACAAATATATTCATTAAGAAAAGAACACTTTAACAGTATTCTATTACTGAATATAATGAATACAAATTCAATAAAATTTTTGGTATTGGTATTTGTATATTATGTGCAAGGATCTACATGTCGTAAAACTGAATTGAGAGTTGAGAATAATCCCTTTTGTGTGATTATTAGGTCTAGCCAGCAGACCTGCTCCCTACTGGTCCATCTTTTCCCAGGCATCAGTGATAAGTATTTTGGGGCCCAGGTTGATTCCATCTCTATTTGTCCATGAGAATCCACAACAGACCTATATTTCCAAATCAAATGGGAAGTTGAAAGAGAAGTTGATCTTTGTACTGCATGGCCCTGGCCTTCAACTCAGACCATGCCTGTGACTGTGGTAGAATATGAAAGCTCAACTGAGTAATGAATGCTAATTTTCCTTTCTTGGCCTTATACCATGACAGAAGCCATGGGATTTCTGTAAAATTGCCCTCAGGGAGTTTTTAAAAACATATATTTTTAAAGGTGTTACTGAACTGAATCTAAAGGAGCCGTGTGGGCAGTCTGTAATCCAGAGAGTTCTGTGGTTTCAAGGCCTTGCTGCTTCTGATGGTTTCTGATCACATGCCCTTCTTTAACTTCACCAAAAATGTAGGTTGGTTTCAACGAGAGTATTTTCTGTGGGAATTCCGGTCTTGAGACTATGTTCATTGTCCTCAAATGCTCTTTTGCTAGAGTTGATCTTCTGGCGTAATTCTGTACACTTGAGGAAGTGGTTACAAAGGTCTAAATATTTATGGGCATCTGAGATACAGCAAGAGCCAGAGACTTTTCCCTCTGGTTGTCATGATACAGTTCAGCATCTTGTTACCGCAGTTGTGAGTTTTCTTATTACAAGATTGCCTCTTGACACCTATTGCATGGAGCACTGGGTGTGGGGAATGGGGAATGAATCTTGGAACACTGGAAAAAAAAATTTTAAGTAACAATAGAAAAAAAAAAAAAGATTGCCTCTTTACCTGTGTTTGTACTTCCCTTATGGGGATCTGTTTTAGCAAATAATCTGATATCAGTTTTCTGGTTCTTTTTCTCTGCCACAACAAAAAATGGTAGCTTATTACAGAAACTGAGTGAAGTCAGGGATAATTGTTAGGAGCCAACTCTTATTTTAGCATTAACTTCTCTTGTGCCTGGGTATGTTTTATTGAGCATTCCTAATGTGCACAGTACAGAGCTAGGTACTTGGGGTACATAAAACTAAAGGAAGAAGGGCTTTTGCTCTCAAGAAATTCATGTTTCCAAAGGAATTTATGTTGTAACTGAGTGGCCCAGTGAGAAAGTACAATGGAGGAAGTGCTGGAATGTATTCTAAAGGCACACAGAGAGAAACATACCCATGCAGAGAGGGTCAAATGATAAAGGGTTATTTGAATGTCATCTTAATCCTCATTATAAACCGCTAAAATTGAATAGAATTTCTGCATTAAGGTGAATGCAGTAAAGATAGGAATTAGAGAACTGCCACTGGTTCCTTCTAACTCTATAAATATTGTAATAAGTAAACTTGAACAAATATAGTAATGTAACTTTCAAATGTCCCTTTAAGCAGAGTCATATGGCTCTTTCATGATATTTCTCAAGCTTGTTATGTTTACTTCAGATACTGAGTAGACTCATGGAAAATTGTTAGGAGCCAAAACTTATTTTCTGTTCTAAAAAGAAAAGAAATATTACAGATCTACAGTGTTGACTTTAATCACTTTTAATGAAACTTAAGTGTCACAAATATAAAATATGCATAAACTTCTGATAGCTTTTATGAACTTTAAAGCCAAAAAAAATAAGTTAAGGGGAAACTTTAAAAAATAACATTTAATTTAATGATATTAATGTGAGGTTTTGTTTTTCAGAAGCCAAATCACCAATGTGAAGACGATTGTCAGCAGAAAGATACATTTGTGCTTTTTGTTTCACTTGTGTTTGGCTTGCATCTAATTTCGATTTTGTATCTAATGGTTCATGAGGTGCATCTGTGGCAATATTGTGGTCATCATTTTTCTTAATAAGTAGTTTATTTTTACCTACTCGTCTATCTGCTAATTTTATTTTTATCTACCAATTCATTGTTTTCATGAGCCAATTCATTTAATAGCCCCAGCTGTAAGAAAAAATACATTATTAAGTGTACCCTGTACGATTCTACTGCTCCTTTTCTATTTGTATGTTATCATAAAACTTTTGTTCTTAGAGTAAACCAGAAAATCTTTTGTGTTTAGTTACCATAAATGCATAATTTAATTTTTAAATCCATTTATTTTATTTTCTCTTTAGCCTGTGGCAATTTATATATACATTACTTTGCCTCATTTCATCATTGTCATTATGCAAATCAATACTGCAAAAGAAAAGTTTAGTTTTTTTAATTGGTAAGAGAATTGTGTGGGGGTGGTAGACAGGGACTACCGTTACCGTGCTTACCATCAAGGCCCTGCCAACCTCAGAGCCTGCTCATCAGTGCTTTGAAAGTTACTCTCTAGTCATTTGGCACCAATGTCTTGTAAATGCAAACGTGGGAACTGAAGTAAAATGGCAGTAGTCCGTCGTAAATGCTATTCAGATTATCCAACCTATGCCTACTCAGTATTAACAGTTTTGATCATCAGCGTGAAAACACAGAATTTTTAAATTCTCCGAGCACTTGAAATTATATCTATAGATTTCTAGTAGACAGGAACACAAGTTTGACAAATACTGGTCTATGAGCTATTAGTCAAATACCTAATAACCAAGAAGTAGTTCCTGTTTGGTTTTGCTTTTCTTAGAAAAGATTGGTGACATTTCTGAGGATATCTACTGATGTTCTCTTCCTCAGCCTTGATCTGCTCTTGACAGTCAGTAAACCAATGCCCTCTGTTTTTTTGTGAAAGGACTTTGTGGAATAGGAGTAAGTATAAGGCCAAACAGAATTCAGTTAATCAAATGGAACAGCTTAAATATTCTCATATTATACTAGAATTGACTTTCTCTTTTTCACTGCACCATGAACTGTTTGAGAAAGGAGCTAGATCTTCTACCCCATTGTATTCCCAGTGTGTGATACTGTGCCCAGCACATAGCAGACACTGAGAAAATATTTGCTGAAAGAATGAATGAATGTTGGTTTAAAAAGGTACTTAGTGGTATGGTGTACATCAGGTGACATGCTCCAGTGTCTTGTTCCTGAGAGCATATGACCCTTAGCTCATCGGTGCAACAAATTAGCTGGCCTGTAGAAAACTAGCCTCCACTTGCCTCTGGTTTGTTCTGGCCTAAAGAATCAGACCGACTCCTTTCACTAGCTAGTATAGTTAGTATCTGGAAAGTTATGAAAAGTTCCCCAGGGGACATATTTCCTCTGGTGTCTTTCTCTGTCTTCAGTCTGTCATTTTTGTGACTCAGGAAGCTATCATCTTTTCCTTATTCCCAGGAAGCATACAGGCCACGGTCCGAAGGATGGTATCTTTTATATCACTCACCTCACTGTCCAGCTCCAGTTAGAGAAGTGGAGGAGAGTGTGCACCCTGTTTGTCTTCTCATTTGCTCTTTTGCCTGACTCATTTTGATGATAGGCTACGGAGATAAACTGTGTATTTGTTGGAGATAGCTTTTGATTCTTCAAGATCAAAGCATGTTATTACTGACCCTTACAAGAGTATTTCTTTGGTTAAGTTATTGTTCATTTTTTCTTCAAGATAACTTTTCTCTAATTTAGCTTTTTTTCAACCAACTTTCATATCTTGTATCAAAAAATCATTCACCGGATAATGGGCCCTGGTTTCCGTCATGTACTTCAGACATATGATTGTAACACTTGAGGGAAAATGTTCTGCTTGGTTCAAGCCTTCAAACTAAAACAACTAAGCAGAAAGGCTCACTTTTCCCTCTGAACAATTTCTTCACATACGAGTCTGACATTCATTTCTTAGGTGTGTGTATGTATGACTCCTAGCAATGAAGGTCGGAAAAGAAAATTTGGTAATACCAAAGACTAGATTCTTCATATGCTAACGTGTTATTTAAAATGGATCTAGCCAGAAGCAGCCAAACTCTTTACCACTCCTAGTAAACTGTGTGGCTGAGAGCAAATAAGTTGACTTTTTTGTACATTGTGCAGTTTTTCATCTCAACAGTCAAACCTTGTCTTCCACCTCACTGTCTTCAAGTTTGTAAATAATTAAGAAGAGATTTGGCATTTGGAAATACAAAATGCAGTAGAACTTCATGAAAATGTCAAACAGAAAAACAAGATCTAGAAAGAGAAACTAAATCTAAATAAATACTTCTATCAAAAATAAATATTTTATTTCATAGTATACAAAAATCAGACTATACTATCCATATATCTATGGTAGAAATCACTCACAGTGTTGTGTTTGAAATGTGTACATATAAGTGTATATACATTTGCGTGGACATACACATAATCTGTTCTACCAGCTGTAGTAACTAAAAGTGTTTAAGGGTTTCAGTTATTTCAAAGAGCCATATGCCTTTATATTGGCTATGTATTGAATAGATACTATCTGCCTCCGAGTAGGAATATGCTCATGGCACGTGATTTAGAGGTATGCCTTCAGGAGAAGAGAGGACTGTCCCTATACATACTCACTTTTTGGAATAGCAGGGAGTCAGCCTGAATGGCCCAAATTGTTGCTTAGATTCAAGCCCACAACAGGATTTACCTCAAAGCAGAGACCCTAAGGCACTGAGTTATGTTTCAAAAAGTCTACCACATATATTCTGAGCTGTTTCTTTGCTTGAATAGGGAGAAGATCCAATTTATCCGAACTGAAGGGACCCCAGGATTGGTGCGTCTTTCAAGTGATGCAGACCTTGTTATGTTACTGAGGTATGGAACACCAGTTTTTGAAGTAAAGCTTTCTGTCATCAGATATTATGGAACATTTAGAAAATACTTTGCGAGTATTAGTAGCCTAAAAATGTTTCTGTTATTCTTAAAGACCTGTGGAATACTCATGGGGAAGATGTAGGATGCTGGTTTAGTGGTAATTTGTTTTAGATTGCATTTCTTGTTCTGAGATCTGATTTTTTTTTTTTTTACCCTGGTGATAAATAAGGTGGTATTGGAGAAGGGAAAGGTTAGTAGAGGCCAAAAAGTAGAATGTTCCACTCATAAAATGGAACACAAGCATATACAGGCCTTACTTACCCCTTTAGAGTAAAAGGTCATATTTACATTTTCTTTCAAATTCTTTTCTCCGAATGTGCTTTTTGTTTGTTTGTTTCCTTTTGTTTTGTTTGTTTGTTTCTGATTTGACATGATTTTTGAAATGATTTTGACAGTGTAAGTTTGGGAATAGATCAGATAGTTGAAATTTGATCACTGGTACTCATTGCCAACTTGATAGCCCTTCATAAAATTGACCAGTTGTATTTTCTTTCCTGATGGTTAGGTCAGCTTTGGTTTTAAATTTTAGAATATTTTAGAAAGGAAACAGTCAAGTTCTCAAAAGGTTTTTCATTTTTAATATCATCCCTCAAATGTAGGAGGCTAGAATAAATTAATGCTTTGCTCTACCCAGTACTTGGGACACCCACTGTAACCTCCAAAGAATTAAAGGGAAAGTCATGCTGAACCAGACCACACAATGTTTTATTTATCCGAGAGTGCTAACAATCTCATTCATGATACTCATGTTGATCTTGATCCTAAGCATTTCTAACTGCCTACATGATAGTTGCCATACTTGTAAAACTGAAGTCAAAAAATTATCTTCCTTTACTAGATGGTTGGACCATAACTCAGAGGGATATAATCACTTCCGACAGAGACTTCGCTTCACCTGGTTCTGAACAAGACCTCTTGGGGGGCAGGGGTCCCTTCTCAGTCTAAGGGGTGACCTATGACTGTATTATACTGAATGAGTTCTGAAAACAGAATATGGTGTGCTACATGGTCAGGAAGAGTGTTGGTCAATATGTGATATGATGTTTCTACCATAGTTTGATTGGTAATAAAATAGTTCTGTTGTAAAATTCTGGCTAGGATATGACTCTTTTGCTTCATTCTAGAAACCTAAGGTTTTTCATTTAAACTAAAGAATTTGGGGCGCCTGGCTGGCTCAGTTGGTTAGGCAACTGCCTTCAGCTCAGGTCATGATCTCAGAGACCCAGGATCAAGTCCCACATCGGGCTCCCTGCTCGGCAGGAAGTCTGCTTTTCCTCTCTCACTCCCCCTGCTTGTGTTCCCTATCTGGCTGTGTTTCTCTCTGTCAAATAAATAAAACCTTAAAAAATAAATAAATAAATAATAAACTAAAGAATTCTGCATTTGGAATTAATAAAAACAAAATTATTACAGAATATAAATCATGATTATTATTCACCCATTTTTAGTTAAAAAAATCTTTAGATGGTATAGTCCTAAATATTTTAAGTTTGAGTATAGCTTAGGATATTTGTACTTTTGTAAACACTGCAGATTGTATGAGTTTCTGTGTGGTTCTGTGGTTGAAATTAAAAATACTTGAAAACTGTTATATATGTATATATATATATATCAGTTTTAAGTATGTATATTTGTGTGTGCATATGCATGTGTGTGTGTGTGTGTGTGTGTGTGTGTATACACACATATATAAAGAGCAAGACTACATTTTCCCCCGTTTCGAGAAAAACCATGTTATCTGAAGTTATTGGCCTTTGGAGAAGTGTGAGAAATTCATTTATTTATTTTTTTTAAGATTTTATTTATTTATTTGACAGAGAGAGAGATCACAAATAGGCAGAGAGGCAGGCAGAGAGAGAGGAGGAAGCAGGCTCCCCACCGACCAGGGAGCCCGATTCAGGCCTCGATCTCAGGACCCTGAGATCATGACCTGAGCCGAAGGCAGAGGCTGAGCCACCCAGGCACCCGAAATTCATTTATTATATAATAGTTCTATAATTATTACATTCAAATGATTTATTAAGTTCTAGACTTTATTTAGATGATCAAATATATTTATTAAATTTCATAATTGTTCATGGTGACAAAATGTATTACATGTAGATGCTTAATAGATAATGTTTATAATAGTTATTGAAACATTTTCAGATGTCCTCAGTTCTTTACTTTTTATTTTACTTTGGAGTTTGAGTCATTTGAATCAGGGCTATAAACTCAAGCAATGGACTAGATGCATACATAGTGAAAGACTTTGTCTATTTTTATACTTTGCCTATTTCTTTCCTTTTTTTCTTAGATTTTATTTACTTATGGAGAGAAGAGAAAGAGGAAGAGCATCAGGCAGGGGGAGGAGAAGTGAAGGACAAGGAGACTCTGTGCTGAGCACTGAGCCTGATACGGGGCTTGATCTTAGGACCCTGAGATCTTGACCTGAGCCAAAATCAGGAGTCAGACACTTAAATGACTGAAACATCCAGGTTCCCCCATTTTTTAAAAAAGGAAAATCACCCCTGGTACAAATAGACTTGATTATCAGCAAGCTGCAATATCGAGATGCTACAGCTCTAGGAAATTTTTCAATTCAAAATAAGACCATGTAAGATTTTTTCTCCAAAATAGCTATTATAAAACTCAAGGATTTTTAAATGACTTTGTTACATTTGTTATCAATTATTCTATTTTTATAAATTCTTTAACTGAACTCCTGTAAAAACTCTACCTCTATCAGAGCTCATATATGAAATGACTGATTTATTTGGCTCATGTTAGAATTTTAAAATTTATATAATGAAAGATACCACATATAAAAATATAAGAAAGGTAACAAACTGGAAGAATATGTTCACAACACATAAACAAAATGGGTGCATCTGGGTGGCTCAGTTGTTAAGCAACTATCTTTGGCTCAGATCATGATTCCAGAGTCCCAGGATCAAGCCCCGCATTAGGCTACCTGCTCGGCAGGAAGCCTGCTTCTCCGTCTCTCACTCCCCCTGCTTGTGTTCCCTCTCTATCTGTGTTTCTCTCCATCAAATAAATAAATAAAATCTTAAAAAAAAAGATATTATGAATATACAAAGAATGTGTTTAAGTCAATTCAGAAGAAAAGAACCCAAAAGAAATACAGATAAAGGGTATAAAAAGGCATTTCTTAGAAATTGAAGTAAGAATAGCCAGTAAACTGGGATGCCTGGGTGGCTCAGTCGGTTAAGCATCTGCCTTCAGTTTCATGATCCCAGGTCCTGGGATCAAGTCCTGCATCAGGCTCCCTGCTCAGTGGGGAGTCTGCTTGTCCTTCTCCCTTTGCCCTTCCCCCTGCTCATGCTCACTCCCTCTGTCTCTCAATCTCTCTTCCAAATAAATAAATTATATCTTTAAAAAAACAACAACATTAAAAAAAAAGAATAGCCTGTAAACTTATGGACAGATGCTAACAATCATAAAATGTAATTTTCAATAATGAGATAGTATCTCATAATATTAGATTTGAAAAAAGTCAAAAATTCTGAGAATATCAAATGAGAAATAGGGACTCTCATACTGTCTGTACTTGGTGGGATTGCAATTTCTACAATGTTTTCAGAGTAGTTTGGTGATACCTTGTGTAGTTGAAAGGCGTATGTGTTATGACAGAGCACTTCTGCTTTTAGATCTATACCATAATTATACTAAAACTCTTTCGCCTGTGCATAAGGCAATATATACAGGATCCTCATTGCACCATTGTTGATAAAAGCACAAAGTTGGAAAAAAATTAAATATTTTTCAAAAGAGATAGCTTCAAAGGTACTGACATTTTGGTCTAGATACATGTTTTTTGCAGGGAGCGCTTCTGTGCATTAGCTTCTACCCACTAGATACCAAAAGCATACCCTCCCAATTATGATGACCAAAAGCGTCCTCAGACATTCCGCAAAGTCCCCAAGTGGTGTGTGAGAAGGCCAAATTGCCTCAGTTGTGTGCTTATAACCTTAAGGAGTCCTTTTCTTAATCTCTTTGAGAATGAATTATTCCCACTTTTTCCTGACTGTTTTCTAGCAGTTTCTAGATTTGGCCAAATTTGAGGGAAACCTACTTCTACTTCTTTTTTTTTTTTTTTTCTACTTCTTAATTAAAAAAAAACAAAAACAAAAAACAAAACAAAACAAAAAAAACAAGCCCTCTTACCTTTATTGTTGTTTCAAATCTTTTGTCAAATCTTTGTCAAGTGTCTTGTCAAGTGTCAAGGGCTTAGTGCAGTCAATGGTACTTTTATCATAAAATTTAACGAAAAATCTGGGTTCCTAAAATCTCATATCACTGGCTATTATCTTTTAGGAGAGTCCTAGAAAGAGAAATATCAATATGAAGAAGAACAAAGACACTGGACTGAATATGAATAATCTGAGATCAAAATCCTCATATTTAAAAAAATTATAAAGCTAGAATAAACAAGAGAGCTAATAATGAGCAGTTGTAATTATTTAGGAGGTGTTTTGTTTTATTTTGCTTTTAATTCTCCAGTTAAATCCTAAACTCTTTGAATATTGAGACTCTGTCATATATTTCTTAGAATGAAAATAAAGAACATACTTTATATGTCTATTATGGGTTCTTAGTAAGCATTGCGTGTTATGTGTTGGCTCTTATCCTCAAAGCTAAAAATCCATGTACTATGTTCAAGCAAATGGGTAAATTCAGACGCACATACTAAAGTGGCAAGATAGAAATCATGTCCAAAGTTCATCGGAAAACAGGCACCTAACTACAGGTTCCACAAAAGCTGCCCCAGATGGCTGCTTGTCCGAAGAATTAGCTACAGGAGAGAGGGGACAAGTGTTTTTTGAGATCTTAACTGTATATCAGAGTGAGAAACTGACAGTCTTACTCATTTGGAAGCAAGGCTTTTCCCCACTGCTTTCACTAAAGTGTGCATTTTGTTTCTGGTCTTTCCCCAGTTTATTTGAAGAAGAGATAATGTCTTATGTGCCTCCACATGCCTTACTTTACCCCAGCTACTGTCAGTCCCCACGTGGCTCCCCCGTGTCCTCTCCCCAGAACTCACCAGGTAAGTCCTGGTGTGCACAGTGAATCTTTGAGAAGCGTACCCTAAGACCAGAAGTTCTGTCTTTCATAAAGGACCATAAGGGAATTCTTTGGGTACATCTTCAGTGTGAGCATAGGTACGTATTCTGTGACACTTAAAACTGGCTTGTTCCCATGGCAATTCATTTTGACAGGAAGATAATGACATTCCAGAATAAGAGGATAAATGTTAGCAGTATGATATACTGAGAGACAGGATTTACTTTTCATTTTGTTACATAGTGCTTCATCTATCTTGGAAAATATTAGGACACAAAATACTACATTAGCTTGTGGACTGAAAAAGTTCTGGTTAAGAGACAGATTCAAATAAAAAGAAATATCTACTTTCAAGAAATAATATGGAATTAAAAGTAGTTTAATGAACTTGGGTTTTTCCTGCAGTAATGACTAACTCATTAGATAGGAAGACTAGAGACACATGGGCAGATAGAACATGTTGATAGATAAAACATACTAAAAAATTTAAGTTTAAATTCTTTTTGAAAGAAATATGGTATGAATGAAGGTGTGAATGGATGGATAGATGAATAAATAATAGAAAATGCAGATTAGGAAGTGAGGGTTGTTTTTTTTTTTTTAAAGGGAAGTAGTTATGTTGACAGAACATTAGCTATGCATTGTTTATACTTTAACAGCTATCAGAATTTAAAACTATTTTAATAGAAATCCAAGCTCTATATGTGTCACTAACAGCTACTCTGTAGTCTTTGATATATGACATGTTTTCACAAATCCTATGATAGTGAAGCTAAAGCCTAATTGAATACCACAAACAGGAAAAGGTCTATTAATTTGTTCTTTTAACACAGATTTATTGAGCATCCAACTACAATTCAAGCACTGAATTAGACTCCAGTGCTACAAAGATGAATAATGCAGTCTCTGCCTTTGAAGGATTCATGGTGGAGCAATGACTCAACAAACGACTCTGTAAAGCCCTGTGGTTAGTTCTGTAAAGAGAGGTATGGGAACACATATATGGGAACAGTTCTTCCTTCAAAAATGGCAGTGAGTGCGTGGGGATAGATAAAGATTACAGATAGGGAGGGAGCCTTGAAGGATGATGAAGGTGGGCCAAAGATAGAAGGGTATTCTAAGAGTATGAGTAGTATAACCTAGGCCTCAGAAGCATGAAAGAAGTTTAGGGCCAATTAATAGCTACAAGTAAGAGCAAGGTCTCAAAGCTCAGGTTGGAAAGGTAGGCTAGGGATGGTTTTTCATTGAAGCTTTACTTTGTAGTTCATATCCTGTTTTACAAAAAACAGTTTGGTGGCAATATGGAGGATGGATTAGAAGACGAGATAATGGAGTCAGAGAAACCACTTGGGAGGCTGTTGCATTAACACAGATGACCTGCTAAATGACTGGACTAGAGGTGCTGGAGAAACAGGAATTAATTCAAAGGACATGTACAATATAGAGACACAGGACTTATAGAGTCCAAGTAGGGAAGATTCTGAGGTCAGGGCAGATTCTGAGGTCCCCAACACCTAGACTACTAGGAAGACGGCAATACCATTTACCAAGGAAGGAAAAAGATTAGACTGGAAAGGAGGGGTTACATGAGTTTAGTTTTGGGAATGGTTTGTTGAGGAATCTCTGAGCCATCCAACTAGAAATACCAAAGACAAATGGAAAAGACCATGATGGAGCTCAGGAGAGGCTGATGGCTCAGCATATAGGTATGCTGGTGGCAGTTGAAACCCAGGGCAGATTGGAGGAACCAGGGAGGACAAGCCCAGGGAAAGAAGAGAAAACAGAATGGTAACATGAGGAACTCCAGTATTTAAGGGATGGGCTGAGAAAGAGGAGCAAAGGAAACAAAGACAGCCAGTGGATTTTGGAAGAGAATTAGGAAAGTCTTTTCAGGGAAGCCAGGCTTCAGGGAGTAGAGAAACAAAACATTCAAGAAGGATGAGCCCTGAGAAGAGGCCATTAGATCTGAAAAACATGAAGTTAAAAATGACCTTTTTCAGAGAAGTTTCTATGAGATGAGAGGTTATAAATTGGAATGTGACCAGTTGCAGAATGATATAGGATATAAAGTAGAAGCCAGGAGTGTAGAATATTCTTTTTGTGAGGTATGGGAATGAAAAAGGAAACTAGGACAGTACTTAGAACGAGAAGATGGGTGGCTCAAAGGGTTAAGCCTCTGCCTTTGGCTCAGGTCATGATCTCAGGGTCCTGGGATCGAGCCCCACATCGGGCTCTCTGCTCAGCAGGGAGCCTGCTTCCCCTTCTTTCTCTGCCTGCCTCTCTGCCTACTTGTGATCTCTCTCTCTGTCAAATAAATAAATAAAATCTTAAAAAAAAAAAAAAAGAAGGAGAAGATGGGTTAAGGAAGAGGTTTTAGGATAGGGAAATTGAGCATGTGTGTGTGCAGAGGTCAGAAGATGTGGGTGGAATGAAACTAGTTTGTTGAAGCAGCAATCAAACCACAGACCCATGGGAAGTAGGACATGGGAGACAGAAGTGAAGGTCAACTTTGGAACAAAGTAGGGACACATATTTTGATGATCCAGATGAAAATAAATAAGTATATAACCCTTAAGCTAAGTTTCAAGATGTTAGGTGAGAATTAGTGTAATTCAGAGCTGGTCTCAGTCTTTACTAGTTTACTTCCTTTCCTGAAATGTGAATGTGATTTTCTGTAAAATGGGAATAAGAGTAATCACTTCCCATGGGTCCCTGGAGGAGAACCCTTGCCTGGAGCCTGCAACACAACAAGCATCCGGTAAATGTTAATCTATCTCTTTTCTTTCTTTCTGGAAATCTGATCCTGAGAAGTATAGTTTGTCAATGTTTAAGCCATTAATAACAAAAAATAGGAATTCATTTTTCCCTGATTTACAGAGCCTCCTGCCTAGGTATTTAATCATTCTGACTGGTCTTTATCTTAGCTGGATCCAATGGTGAAGTTCAAATGGGTTATCCCTTTACCTGATACTCTGTGGTTAAAGAAATGAAGCTGTGTGGATTATTGCTCATTTCAGTTAAGGCTCTCGCTCCCGGTGCTTTTCTGCAGCCTATTCTCCCCAAGAAAAAGGTAGATCAACAGATTCTGTCACTTTCCGAGCCATACAAAGTCATGTGCTCTTGGAGACTGGGTAAACATTCTTTGAGTCTATACAAATATTCTAAATGGTGACGAATCACTTAGCATCACAAATGTACATGAGTAATCTATGGTGGTAGTAAAATGCATTCTGGAAGCACATTTAGAGTCCAACATTTTCCAAAGAGATGTAGAACCTAAATATATCTAAATTGCTAGCGGCATTTGTGGTGGTTTTAATTTACAGGGAGAATCATCTCCATATTTTTGGCCTATTCAATTTCAGGGGGCTCTATTTGATCTTGAAATTGGGATGAACTGCCTGATATCAATGGAACTTACTGTAAGTAATTCCACATGATCTTACAAGGCCAAGACTAGCTAAACTCATTTACCCTGTGGAATAATCTTCTGATTCTTTGAGTACAAAAGCATCTCCTTCAACCACGTTCTTGAAGCTTTTTTGTGGAAAACATTTCAGATGTTTTAAAGTGGTCTGTTTTTCCTTCCTGTGACTAGAATTTCATCCTTTTTAGTGGGGTGAGCATAACACTGTGAAAATTATGACAATAACACATTTGAATGATCTTTCAGAATGCCTCAGGATTGGTAAACTTTCCATATTTTCCTTACTTGAGTGCATTTACATGTCTTTTCAAGTGCAGTGGAGAGAGGGGCTTTGGAAACTTTGACTTGCTGCTTTTTGCAGCTGTTAGAATGCTCACCTAAAATTGGTCAAAATTTTGGAATGTGAAGGTTTGTTTTTCTAGGACCGTAATAATGCCAATCCAGACCTTAGCTCTGCCAGAAGGGAAAAAATCTTTCCAAACACCATATAGTTCTTATGCTAAATATGGGACCCAGAAGTTTATTTAAGGACCTTTTGTAACTCCACATTTCTAGGAATTGAAATGCAATAACATCTAATTTATCTAATATTATTGGAGATGTGCTCACATATGTGAATTTTCCATGTAACCAAAGCTATGACTAAGTGTCAGAGAATTTAACCCACCGAAACTCTCTCACAAATACATTATATTTCTTCTTGCTTCCCTGTATACAGTGCATTAAAAATATTTCATGGTTTGGGGGGATCATCGTACAGAGCTGTTATAACATCACTAAAACTGGACTGTCTGGAAGATAGACAGGCACCAGGTCACACTCAACAGGATTAAACAGATCAGAGAGCACTAAAGGGCCATGTGGTTCTTTGCGGAAGGTTGTCTTGAGGGCATGGGATGTGAGAGGGAATTATTTCTCGCACTGCACAGTGAGACCCCTAGGGCCCTCTTTCCCCCTCTATCCCTTGAAAGTCAGCATCTTGGCTGTTGCTTTTCTCATCTCCTGCTCTTTTGTCTTTCTCTCTCCCCTTTCCTCCCTTCTTCCCACACCTCCCCCATCTTGCCAACAGTCCCTGAAGTAGCTTTATGCAGTTGACCTTGAACATTGTGGAGTCTAAGGGTGCCAACCCCCGTGTGAGGTAAAAAAACCTGCAGTATACCTTTTGACTTCCCCAAAACATAACCGCTAATAACCTACTATTCCCAGGAAACTTACCCATCATGTGACCAGTCAATTAGCACATTTTTGTGTGTTACATGTATTGTATACTGCATTCTTACAATAAAGGTAGAGAAAAGAAAATGTTATTAAGAAAATCATGAGGAAGATACACTGTTGGTGGGAATGCAAGCTGGTGCAGCCAATCTGGAAAACAGTATGGAGGTTCCTCAGAAAGTTGAAAATAGAGCTACCCTATGACCCAGTAATCGTACTACTGGGTATTTACCCCAAAGACACAAATGTAGTGATCCGAAGGGGCACACGGACTGAATGTTTATAGCAGCAATGTCCACAATAGCCAAACTATGGAAAGAACCTAGATGTCCATCAGCGGATGAATGGATAAAGAAGACATGGTATATAGATATAGATATAGATATAGATATAGATATAGATATAGATATAGATTAGATATAGATATATATAATGAAATACTATGCAGCCATCAAAAAGAATGAAATCCTGCCATTTGCAATGACGTGGATGAAACTGGAGGGTATTGTGCTGAGCGAAATAAGTCAATCAGAAAAAGACTTATCACATGATCTCTCTGATATGAGGAATTTGAGAGGCAGGGCGGGGGGTCATGGGGGGTAGGGAGGGGAAAAAACGAAACAAGATGGGACCATGGAAGGAGACAAACCTTAAGAGACTCTTGATCTCAGGAAAAAACTGAGGGTTGCTGGAGGGTGGGGGGGTAGGGATATGGTGGCTGGGTTATGGAAAAAATAAAAATTAATAAAATAAAATGAATGCGAAAAAAAAAGAAAAAATCATGAGGAAGAGAAAATACTACAGTTCTGTACTGTATTATTGAACAAAATGCACATATAAGTGGACATGCAGTTCAAACCAGGTTGATCAAGGGTCAACTGTACTTGTTTTTAGAAAAAGTGTTACTTATCTTCCCTTTGCTCAGCCCCACAAAGATGAACTAGGAACCAAACAGTGCAAATGAAGGATGGTCCCTGGGTGGGTGGAGATGGGGAAGTTGTGACTCCAGAGACTGAAAGACAGTCAAATACTGTCTCTGTTATAATATAAGGTTTTGTTTTGTTTTTATTGTTGTGTTTCCCCACCCCAATGCTGTCAGACAATGCCTGTCACTGGCGTGCCTTTCATTTCCCCTTTTAGTAAATATATTTCTTCTGATTTTCAAGTTCTAAAAAAATCAGCTTATTAAGTTGATTTTTAAAAATAAATGGTGTGTAAATGAGGGGCACCTGGGTGGCTCATTTGGTTGTGTCCGCTTTCAGCTCAGGTCATGATCTCAGGGCCCTGGGATGGAGTCCTACATCAGGCTCTTTGTTCAGCAAGGAGTCTGCTTTTCCCTCTCCCTCTGCCATCCCCTTGTTCATGTTCTCTCTCTGTCTCTCTCTCTCTCAAGTAAACAAAAGCTTAAAAAAATAAAAATAAATAGTATGTAAATGGAAGCATCAGCAAGCTCAAAACAGTGACCTAGGGCCTTTCACTCCTCTTAGAGAATAAAGCAAAAATGTAAGAACTTTGGTGCTTGTTCTTTGGGCAAGTCATTTTGGAAGGTTTTTTCCCCCTTAATTTTAATTATTGAGCTATGTTGCAGAAGATGGAATCTTCCAGAAATTATTATAATGCTTGATGGTTTGTTCTTATTCACTAACAGGGAATTGTAAAAAATAATAATAAATTTTTTTAAAAAGTCATAGAGACTTTTTTCAGAGAGTGAACCAGGAGAGAAGTGGGATTCTGAGCTATCCCAGTCCAGAGCCCAGAGCCGTGCTGGGTTGGGCCAAGCTCCATTCCATCCAGTGCAGAGTGAGCGCCTGTCACCAAAGCCATCTAAGATCCTGGTGGCAAACCTAGAATCCCAAACACCCAGACCTCCTAGTAATTTGATGCCGGAAGATTTCTCCTATCCCCTGAAGTATTTGGTCAGGTAGAATTCTTTGGTTTGTATATGATTATGCAATTTCCTAATGGTAAGTAGAAACAGTATCCTAATATCATTGTACTTCAGGTCTGCCTAGCGATGATAAAGGAAAAAAAAACCTAATATCTGTTGCTGAAATTTTTCCTGCAAGTAATTAACATAATGCTGACTACCCTTGAAGTCAGCCATGTATTTGATCACTTCCTAAATGTAACATTGACTGTTTTGTATCTGACTTCCTTTTTTCAAGACCATAAAGTTACTCTCTCTGTAGGAGTGTTGTATCCTAAAACTTGTAGTTATGGTTCCCATACGATTCTATTAGCTCAATCTTCCAAGATCGTTTTTTATTTCTAAAGTGGAAGTAACAGCATTCCTGCCCTGGAATTTCTTGGCAGGGCACCCGACTTGCATTAAGAACTTGACAAGGGTCAACAGCATAATTTATTGTAATTTTTAAACCATGAAGTAATGTGTAAATGATTTTTTTCATAATAGAACTATTAGCAAAGGAACTTTTGCATTTACCAATCTCTGTCTCCAGAGTTTCTGTGATTGAATCTCTTCACCTAGAGCATAAATGGAGTCAGAACTAATTTTCATTAAGTGTCCATATTGGTAATAATGGAATGCATTAAGGCATTTCCCACATCCTTTTAAGCGTCTCAAATTATACAGCAATAGTATCTGTGCTTTTTTTTTAAAGCAATCCACTTTAGAATCCTGTTTCTTTTGAGTCCTGAAAGATTTTCATTCAGTCTTTTGTTTTTCTGTTTCCTCTTCCCTATTAATGATCATGCTCTTGAAAGCTGACTCATGACGGTTGCTTTCCGAGCTGTGTAGGTTTCCTAGCTTACAGTTTCTCACTGCAGCACCAACAGCCTTATTCTGCCGCCCCTGAGTGGGCCTGTGCTACACTACCCTGTCCTTGACCATCCAAGTCTGCAGCCTTGTGCTCATGGAGATCTCAGTCCTTCATGCTGCAAATGATGCCTTTCAAAAACACAGGACGCACTGTGTCTGTGTTGGTCTCTGGATGCTCCCCAGATATTTCACTGGTTACATGTGACCTTCCTGTAGGGGATGGTGGTTCTCAACCTTGCCTGCAAATTGGATTCATCTGGAGAGCTGCATAAAACTCTTCTGTCTGGGTCCCACCCCACAGATTCTGATGTAATAAGTCTTGGGTGTGGCCGAACATTGAGATTTTTTAAAGCTTCTTTTTTTTTTTCTTTAAAGATTTTCTTTCCTTATTTATTTGACAGAGAGAGAAATCACAAGTAGGCAGAGACGCAGGCAGAGAGAGCAAAGGAAATAGGCTCCCTGCTTAGCAGAGATCCCGATGCAGGCCTCGATCCCAGGACCCTCAGATCATGACCTGAGCTGAAGGTAGAGGCTTTAACCCACTTAGCCACCCAGGTGTCCACTTAAAGCTTCTTAAGTGATACCAATGTGCAGTCAGGATTGAGAACCATCACGTAAGAGGCTCTATCTATACCCTAGATCTTTGGGTAAAAGATTCATAAACATGCAAACAGACCTCTGGACGTATCTTTGATCCATAGCCAATTTTATTAAAATCCATTCTTAACACCCCAGAACATTTCCCCATGTCTGCAGCTGACACTGATGCAAAGGCATCTTACAAGGCATCTTACTGCCCTAACCCATGTAACGCACAGTTGTGGCCCTCACCTCTCACCGCAACTCCAGAACTGTGCTTTCAAGTGCTGGTGAAGGACATCCACCTCAACAGCTCTCATCTCCAACATAGTCTGTACAAAACTTCACCTGCCCCTGTCCACCAGCATTTCCCACACTGCTTGTAGCATCAGATAGACCTGGCTCAAGTCCCAAAATCCTATTTACTGGCATATGACTTCAGTTTCCTTAGTTACAAAGTGGCAGTGATGGTGATGGTGATGATCACAATGCCTGCTTCATAAACCCATGAGGATTTCCCAAGATCCTCTCTGGAAAGTGCATGGTTCCGTATACAAAGCAGGCACATCACAAATGACAGCTACTGTTTTACTGTCTAAAGCCTGATGTTGCCATCAGAGCTTCCTATGTCTCTTCCTTACTTATTATCGGCTGGCAATTCTTATTTCAGGCAATTCTTATTTCACATTATACATGTTTCTCCAAGTCATCCCAGTCCCCTCAGGCCTATAGGGCTGCAGTGACTCCTGGCCAGGTCACCTCCCTCAAGACCCCTCACCTCCTTCCTACCCTGAATCCCCCCCAACACACTCTGAAAACCCTTGCTTTAAAAAAACACCATGTGTTTGTAACTGCCTCACTCAGGAGCCTCTGAGGTCTTCCCACTGCTCACCGCACCGTGCTCAAACTCCTCAGCTAGGTTTTTAAAAATTCCTCACATAATTTGGCTCCAACCCTCTGATTAAGTTTCCCACTGACTCCCAGCACTCCCCTGTGCTCTAGGTTAGTCTCCTCGGTGCCTTCCAAACATGCCTGTGGTCCGTCTCCCAGCTCTTATTGCCCTGCCCCAGGATAGAGTATAGATTCTCCTCCGTTTACAAGGTCTGGCTCCAATAAAGTCCTCTCCTCATGGCCTTTTCCAGCTTGATCTATACATGTTCTCATTTGCTATTACTTTTCTGGAACACTGATCCCAAATGCAAAGACTGAGGAGGGCCAGGCAGTCACTATCATTGAGTGGTACATGCTTCATTTAATGGAACGGCTGGCTGCCCACTGTAGCCCCAAGGAAAATGCAAGCCAGTTGTTGCGAGAGTTCCCAAGTAATCTTCAAGAGAAAATCTGTTTTGTTTTGTTTTTTACTTGAAATCTCCTAATTTTTAAATGTTGGAAGTTAACTTAAAATCTTTTAAAACAATTTTATGCCAAGTAAAATAGGTCATTAGGGTTGGGTACAGCCCCCAAGGCTATATAGTTTTGTCCCTTGTGCTTTATAGTTTGTTCACCACCTAGTTTAGGATTTAATTATCTATCTATTTGTTTGATATGTTTTATTTCATTCTTCCTAACCAAAATATCTACTTCAGCAGTCCCACCTTACTCATTTTGAGCACATGTTGCTGAATCTAACACAGTGTTAGCAATGAATTACTAACCACTTAGTTGACTCATTAAAGAAATATTTAATGAGCTTATATGGTAGGTAATACACAAGACTTCACAACTTTTGTTTTCTGGTTCCTTTCATTTTGTTGTGAAATATTTCGTGGAAATGTCCAGTGTTTTTGTCATGGTTTTGTGTCTGATTCCCATATTTATCATCATTTTTTTTGCCCCAGTTTGTTGGTTAGTCACTTTGTGGTACAAAGCTAGACTCTTCTACAGAAAGAGGAACAAACTGTGTTACTTTTACATGTTATTAATGAAACTTACCAGCAGATGACATAGGAAACATCTTCAGGATATCTGTGGATGATCATAGCCCTTGGGACACATTAAGAGTGTAACAAATTGCAGTATTATTTATTCTTTGTGCAGGAAACATGTGAGTCTACAGTTATGTCTGAATTCTCTGTTTATGTCAAGATGATCCCACCCTGCACTATAAAATGTATGTGATTATAAGTCTAAAATAATTCTTATAGTGCATATCTAAAAGACATTTTGTACATTTTTCATAGGGCAAAGTCTGGAAACTCAGTGTTCTTGCTTTATATAGCACATACTTTCACATTGTAACTTCCCATCTAATTGCCATGATATCATCTCAGCAGCGAGCAGAGATATTCCACCCTGAACAGTTACCATTAGATATGAGTAACTCTGTTTGACTCATATGAGTTTGGACTGAAAAGGGAAACATATTTGGCACATATGGGCACTTCTGTAACTATGCAAACAGGATTGTTATTTTCAACCAAAAAGCCATACAGAACTATCTTAAGACTTCGGGTCAGCTCTGTTAGAACCTCTGAGTTGGGGAGGTGAGAAGCGAAGGCACTGAAAATGCCTTCCTTTTCCTGAAAGGATGGCATCCTTTCAGCTGTTGACTGTGGTCTCAGCCCCTGGCAGTATTTTGTCACAGTGATATGATGAACATGGGGACATTGCACAAACCCGGACCCTTCTCTTTTTGTGGTTTGCTGTAGGTACTCAGCGTGCCAATGCCCGCGCTCCAGCCCCGTACAAGCGAGACTTTGAAGCCAAACTAAGGAACTTTTACAGGAAGTTAGAGACTAAAGGATACGGACAAGGCCCAGGGAAATTAAAGTAAGTCAAAATGATACAGACCTCAGGATTGTGTGATGGTGAGGAGATGGGATGCAGTTGGAAACTTAGGAAATTGATTGCAATTTGGGACCACGGCCTTTGTTTTAGTCAGTGTAATTATTGTGACGTGTCAATTACAGGATATCTAAGACAAAGTTCTGGAATTAAGCACCATTAACTTAAGGTTTTAAAGCAAATGCCATGTGCCATGTAAAGATATAGGCAGAATAAAAAGCTAATTTGTTTCCACTGAAAAGTGCCTCTTTGTTCACTTACAGTGTATTTATTAGATAAAAGGCTGGCACAGGGTCGTCTACTGCACATCACTGTCGCCTGGCCCAACCTGAGTGTGGGAACACTGTTCAGCTCTGTTTTGTTCCATGAAATAAGCTTCACTTGTCCAATGAAATATGTCATGACTGTTGTTTCTGCCTTTCTTCACCCACTTATAATGAGGAAATTTAAACATCATCATATTGTTTGGCCTAGAATTATTTTCATTCCCTACCATCCTTCCCTTATCACCACCTCCACCCCTGCCTCATGTACCCACTAGATCATTGTGCCCCCTGAGAGAGGGCAGACGAGGAAGGGTCTGTACTGCCACACCACCATGACGCTGGGTGTCTGAGAAGAGGTCCAGGAGTCGTCCCCCAGCTCCCCTGCCCACTGCCCCACAGAGAGGGCTGGCTCAAGGATATTCACAGGTCCCAGTTTCCGCACCCCTCAGCACACATCAGCCTGCCCAAAATACCTTACCTCTCTGAGCTTTGCCTTTCTCAACCTTCACTTAAGAAGATCTTGAGGGCGGCCTAGGTGGCTCAGTCAGTTAAGTATCTGACTCTTCATTTCAGCTCAGGTCTTGATCTCTGAGTCATGATTCCAAGCCCCACATTGAGCTCCATGCTTAGCATGGAAACTACTTGAACACAAACAGGCAAAACAGAAGGTCAGGAGCTCAATTTTCCCTGTGTCCAGCCTCCCTATCATCTCCCTTTCTGTGACTATTTGTGCTAAAGGCAAATTTTTTCTGCTTCAGGATGACTTTCATTATAACCATGACAGGTGGATTAATTGGCCACGAGTATCATTCATTTATATCTGTCACTTGGGGAATCTCAGATTCACTTAATTTAAAAATTAGATTAATCACACACATAAACCTGTCTGCTTTGGAGAACATGGAGAGTTTTTTTGTTGTTGTTCTTCTCCTGGTTCACACAGTCCTCTCTCTGCGTATTTAGTAATTGAATTCCTTGTCTAGGTGCATTCCCACTTAAAACTTTACCTCATAGTATTGTCCTTCCTTTCCTAAATAAAATTTTTGTGTTTGTATTGTTTTATAATCATCTCCTTTCTGGGATAAATTGATTTGACCATTCAGAAAGAATGCAGGATTGTTTTTATATGTCGTAGGTAGCGTGCTTTGCTTACCAACAATTCACTTATGTAAGTTTTTCTTCCGCTGTTAAGAGTTCAAGACAAATGTCCAGTGTATTAAGTCACTCCCCTTTTCTCCTAGTTAACTATGGTAAATGAGAAGGGAATCAAAAGTGCCCAGTTCTAGAAAGATAAGGATCAAGAACTAATCTGTTTTTCACATTGTCTTTTTATGGGCAGGTTAATTATCAGAAGAGATCACTTACTAGAAGATGCTTTTAATCAGATCATGGGCTACTCCAGAAAAGACTTGCAGAGAAATAAGCTGTACGTCACATTTGTCGGGGAGGAAGGGTGAGTAGAACAGAGAAGTGGTGTGTGGAACACAGGCTGGGCTGCGGAGGGAATGTATCACCACATGGTCGCTGTGGCCGCCTGAGACCGGAAACTCTGCTGGCAGGAAATGCCGTTCTCCTACACTTAGACCTCTCGGCTTTTCTTTCTTTCTTTTCTTTCTTTCTTTCTTTTCTTTCTTTTCTTTCTTTCTTTTCTTTCTTTCTTTCTTTCTTTCTTTCTTTCTTTCTTTCTTTCTTTCTTTTCTTTTCTTTCTTTCCTTCTTTCCTTTTTTTTAAGGCTTTCTCTGATTTTTAAATCATTTGACATAGAAATTCTTTGGTAAATACTCATAACTATAGATCATTTTTGAGAGCAGAAGTTTGGTTTGGTTTCTTCTCTCTACATCTCTTTCTTAAGGGGAAAAAGTGGAGCCTTGAGGGAAAAAACAAGAATTGAATTCTAACATCTGTGATCGTGTTGTGTGCACTCGGTTTAAGTAACACTTCACCTGTTAAGTAAGCTCAGTTTTGGAATCATAAATTAGAATCCTACTCTTCTACCAGGAAATTTCTACAACAGTAATTCCTGGGCCTGAATTCTTATTTTGCTGTTGCCAGTTTTTCTCTTTTCTTGGTGGGGCAAAACAGCATACCAACCAAAATAATAACCTGCCATGAAGAAGCATCTCTGGCCTTCTGTGACTCTTCTGTGAGTGTGCTCGTAGAGATACGGATTAAGGAATGAAGGAATGAAGAGTCCTACACACTGTTTACTGCATCCAAATAAACACAGCCATTCTTATATAACACTTCAGAAGGTGACAGCCCTCATCTTGTCGAGACCTGCCCCCACCTTCCTCATTTCAGGTCTGAGTCTCGAGTCTTAGCACCTTCTTTGGAACTCAGCCGTTGCTAGAGTGAATTTTAAAAGTACCACATGATGGCCTGAATTTGTTGTCATCTTGACTCTGTTAATTTGGATCATTTTCTCAGTCCTTCCTAGGGATAAAGTACATTAGATTATAGACTCATAGGAAGAATAGCCACCAAATTCAGCCATTCAGCATATGGTTTACTTTGGAGGCTAGAAAATATAAAGTAATTTGCAAATGCTAGTGGAACTAGGTAACAGTAAAATCAGGATTCAGATCTAAGCCTTTCATCCGGGCCTCTTGGGCCAGCACTGCATAGGGGCAAAACTGTTGAACTCTGGTCTTTCAGAATTTTTTCCTACCCAAGGATCTTTTCACTACTCCAACTGACTGATCACCCCTACTCTTGTCACATATTCTGTTTATAGTCTCCCAGCTGTGACTAGCTTAAAGTAAAATATTATATGGGAAAATAATACTAGCTGACGACACAATTTGGGCAGATGCTTTCCTGAGACTTGTTTTAATTACCAAAGGGCATTAGTGGACCTTGAATTTACACTAGTTGGCTTAAGATACAGGTACACAATTAAAAATGAAGGCAAATGTTTTAAGCCTAATCATAGGTGTGCATGGAATTCCAAATATTTCCTTACATAACCAGTCTCATTTGGATGGGAATACTTTTCCTCCCCCAGAACTCCAGCTGGTTCCTTTTTTTCTGGACCATAGTTGTTGAGATCTTAGAGATGTCAGCAAGAGTCTTTGGAAGCCCGGGTACTTAAGTTCGAATAGAGCAGATGTTTGTCATGCTGGATCATTGTGAAGTAGTCGCCCTATGGTCTGGACTGATGGCATCTGTTCCTAGGCTGAGTGTGGCCTGATATCTCTGTCTGCTTGCCGCCAGCGTCCGAATCCTTCCTGCTTCCATCACCTGTCTCCTGCCTGTAACCCCAGGGTGAAACCAGGAGGGGGGTACTTTGAATTGTGACCTCAGCCATCAAGAACAACCATAATCAAGGCCCTCTGTGTACAGCCCTTTGAAGCTGGAATAATAGGACCAAGTAATTTCTGGTCTCATGGCTTTCTCATGTTGCTATCATATATAGAGATATTAGATATAGACTTCATTTTGATACTAAGGCATTGAGAATGCATAATGCTGTTTTGAAAGAATGAAATAGCACTCTTGCTGGAAAATAGAAACCTCAAAACAGCATAAAATGAAGAAGTTATTTTAGACTTTGCCACCTTCTCAAACACAGTGATTCAATGGCATTAAAATTAAAGATAATGACATTTCTTTCTGGATTATAATAAATATCCAAAGTGAAAATCTACATTTTTCTATAGAACTATAAATGCGAAGCTGGAAGTTTTCGGTCACTTTCCCCCCATTAATTTTCTTTTTTTTTTAAGATTTTATTTTATTTGACAGAGAGAAACACAGCTAAAGAGGGAACACAAGCAGGAGGAGGGAGAGAGGGAGAAGCAGGCCTCCCGGCGAGCAGGGAGCCCGATGTGGGGCTCGATCCCGGGTCTCCAGGATCATGACCTGAGCCGAAGGCAGTTGCTTAACCAACTGAGCCACCCAGGCACCCCCCTCATTAATTTTAATGCTCACAAAATGTGTCATTTAGTAAGTTCTTCATGTCTAGCCCTAGTAATGGATATTTAAAATTAGACACCCAGTGGCTAGATCTTGGTTTCTAACAGTATTCTTCAGTAAAAGGAACTAAGACTCCTTGGGGAAATGGCTGATTCTAGGATGGATCAGGAAAGATACAAGATGGAGCTTGAAGTATCTTATAGTGTCGGAAAGTAAAGAAGTGCTCAAAATTTCCACAATGATGGGGCTATGGCAGAGGGACTCAGCAGCCTACTGGAAATATCTCAACAACAAAATAATTAAAGTAGGCTTGGATTGTAACCCAAAGTATAAAATAAATATCTGCACAATATAAATATGTGATTAAATAAATATAGATTAGGCCAGTCTCCTGTGCAGATTTCCAAATAATTCGGCATAAATACTCCTTAATTGTGGGTTGTACATAATGACTTTCTTCCCATAGTACAGTTTGGGAAGTGGAAAAAGAAGTAAGTCCAGAACAGAGATACCTGACAAACATTCAGCCAGGTGATCAAGGTGAAAATCAGCAGTGATACATCATGCTCATAGTATGGGCCCTTCATTTAATGTGATGAAAATGGCACTTGATCTCTACAGTTCTTGTCCCCAAAACCCATATCAGTTTATTTATAAGAACATGCGGTAAATCCAAATGGAGGGATGTCCTATCAGATACCTTACCAGGATACCTTCAAACAGTCAAGGTCATCAAAAACAAGGAAAGTCTGAGAAACCGGCACAGCCAGGAGAAGCTTAAGGAAATAAGACAATTAAATGTAAATATGGTATTTTAGATGAGATCCTGGTGCAGAAAAGGGACATTAGGTAAAAACTAAGAAAATCTGAATAAAGTATGCATCATTTTAGTTAATACTTAGTATCTGTTAGTTAATGATAACTAATGGACTATACTAACGTAAGATGTTAATAAGAGGGATACTGGGTATAAGGTATACAATAATTCTCCATATTATCTTTGCAACTTTTCTGTAAATAAAAAACTATTCTATAATGAAACTTTTACTAAAAGAAAGGGTATAGTGAAGATTTGGGGAGATTTAGGAAATGTTTCCCTTAACTTTTCTTGTTTCCTTATTGTCTGATGAGTGGGTGCCACCAGGATAACTTTGGGCATGTGTATACTTCCTTCTGCACTTGAGGTTAGTTTTGTGGAAAGTTCAAATTAGTAGGGAGAGTAGTGTATCTGAAGAGTAATATTTTGTGTTGCTGATGTCAAGTTTATTTTCTCAATGAGGGAATAATACTTTGCAATTCTTACTGGTACTATCTCAATGGTTATATTTCCTACCCATCATAATCAGGGTCTTTATTTACAATAGAGAAGTCAGGACATACATGGAAAGGGATTTATTTTTAAGGAAATTGCGTCTGTCTGCACTCAAAGAAAGTAAGGATTAACATAGTCACAGAGAGACTTCCGCTCTGCTTTAGGCTGTCTGGTTTCATGGATCTGAAACACACATACACGATTGTTCTGAAATGGAAGGGCAGAATCAGGAGGAATTATATGGGGAAATTTATAGTCAGAAATTTACAGGATAGCCATGTGAGGTGAAATTAATCTCAGAATATTAGTCATTGATGCATTCACTTTTAAAAATATAAATAGAGTTGTAGAGCCTGTTAATGGAAGTATATTAGTTGATGAGTAGTTATTATTTTTCACTAAAATAGTTATGCTTGGCTTTTTACACAGAGTAGACAGTTTCTAAGCAAACTACTGTGATTTAATTTGGTCAGAACTGGAGGTTTTGTTCTAGTCATTACATTTTCCACTCAAGTTAATTTGGTTATCTGCTGTTGCAAAGTGGGGAGGACGGCAGGTCACAGTGGCAGAATGGCTAGAAACTGAGTCATCTTGACAAAATGTGGTGGGAAATTGCATGCTGTGGTTGCCTCTCTCTGTTGGGCTTCTGTCTGCCTGGAAATTGCTTCTTTAGGAAGGAGGCCAGTAGAACACTGCCTATTCCCCAGCATATTATTTTCTTCTGACTTAAAAGCCCTAGCAACTAAAACATATGTGGTATCAAAAGTTAGCTAGGTAGACCATCATGTTCTGATAAGGTGTCGTGGGCCAATAACTTGTCAGTATCCCAAACAGTGAGGACATAATGGCCTGGATGAAGAAAGGATGTTTACACTGTGATTGCCTCTCCTCTTTTTTCCTTCCATGGCCAAATCCATAAAAGGCACCTTTCTTTAAGAAAGAATGAGTTCATTATATGTAAGCTGCCATCTATTGGCATCAATCATCTTCTTGCAAAACCACACTTAGACTAGGGAGGGAATGTGTGCAAGGAGTTTTAGTTCAGGGGTTTAAGAACAGATGAGCTCCTTCTGTGATATTTTTCCTGAGACAGGCAAATGGAAGTCACTAGGAGGATGAGATCTCAAACGGTTTGCCTGCATCTCTGATCATAGAATAATCAGCAGCTCTTACAGATGACTGCTCTCATCCTTGCTAGAAGTTGTTTGGGGTCTTCAGCTTGACCATTTATTCGCCAGAAGTCTATAAAGCTGCCAGTGAAACTTTATGGTGCTGCTTGTGTTCTTCTAAAAAGAGACATTTGCAGGATAACCTCAATAACCCAAACCTTGCTGAAGGTACTTCTGTATCTAGACTTTGGCTTGACATCACCAGGTAAAACTTGGTCATACTAATTGCTTGCAAGATGGTTTACTCACCCAGCAGACCTTCTTAAGGGGCTCAGAACTAACGCCTCACTGCTATAAGTATCTGAGAATGAATCAGAAGATGAGTAGGTAGGCTGTGTGTGGCTGAACCAACTATTAAGAGAGCAAGTTTTTTCTGTCTTCCAGAACACTTATAGGAAACGATTGTGTGACTTCCCAGCACCTTCCTCTTCTTTCCTTCCATAGTCTACTTCTATTGGAATACTTTGTTTTCAGTGAGTTTTTAGTTGAAAATAAAGAACAGGAGGCTAAAATGATAAAATTATTTTAACAAGTATTGGCTACTGCTGACAGGTTTGGTGCTGGTGGCCCAGCAGCGTGATGGTGCTTTCTCAGCTCTTCATGGGCTCAAACCTCCACTGCCACCCTGAAGACATCTGCACTTATTCTGAAATGCCCTCAGATGCAGCTGTCATGTGGCTACACACCCGTCGTCTGGAGTTTCTGTACTTCCGTGCCAAGCCTTTAGCTGTGGAACCAACCTAACTGGCCAAACAGGAATGTAACAAATGAGCCCCGTGATCTGAGTCATATTAACTATTTATATGGAAGACGTTCCTGAGACATTATTACAGGAAGCACACGTACGAGGTACCCTGCCAGGACATGTCTTCCAGAAGAAGGTGGACGTATGTAATTTGTAATCCACAAGCCAGCTTCAGATATGCATTCTAAGCTTTGGATTGTAATCAAATCAAACTTTAATAATGGTCTTGGCTTTAACACTGGCTCTGTCAGTGCTATTAGAGTTTAAAAAAAAAAAAAAAACAGCAGATAGATAAAAACCTGAGCAGTTAGAGAAGATCCATTTCCCTCCTCGAGGAACTAGTATTAGCTTTGTTCTCTCTTGGGGAAAAAAAGGAGTTTTACTTTTCTGTTTAACACTTCCAGGGGTTGTTCATCTTATGTTGAGTCAGAATCAGCTCTTATCATAAAGAGCAAACAGTGAGACCCATCTTTTAACAACTTTACCTTATTAAAAGATATGAGATCTGGAAAGGACAAGACCAGGCTTTCTAAGTATAACTCCCCTGAGTGAATCCTGACACGGTGTGCAAATTGAGTTGTCTTTTAGGGATTGCCGTGACATTGTCATTGAATGTCATTGAATTAATATAGCACCCGAAGGCAAACTTCTGCAAAATTATTCTCTCTGCTAGATGTCAAATAACAATGTAAATTATGTTGATTTTGTTTTTTGTTTAGAGAGCGTCAGAGAGCTCCATTTATGGATTCAACAACAGATATTAAGCCCCTATCGTGTATCAGGCTAAAGTACTTGGGATACAGGGGCACCTGGGTGGCTCAGTTGGTTAAGCATCTGCCTTCAGCTTAAGGATCAAGCCCTTCCTCGAGGCCTCTCCGCCAGCCACTGCCCCTGCTTGTACTCTCTCCCTCTCTCTTTCTGTCTCTCAAATAAATAAATAAATATTTAAAAAAGAAATAAAGTCTTTGGGATACAGAAATGAGAAAGATACAGTCCCTGCCCTCATTATGGTTACAGCCTCAATGTGCTAATAGGGGAGGCAGATACATAAACAGATTATTATAACACACTCTGGTAAGTGCAATATTATGAAAACACTGAGAACTGAAGCTCAAAGCAAACCTATTTCTCAATGCCATAGTTTAATTTTAAGCAGCTAAAAACCCATTTATTTACACCACTTGTTCTTTGTAAGAAAACTGACTCATAAAACTGGCTCATGTTTCAGCTGTCAGTGACCCTTATCTGTCATGTGCCTTGATTGTATCTGAAAGCCCCTGCAGGCCAGGGACCACAGCAGGCCAATGTTCACTCACAGTCTCATACGTAGTGATTGTGACCATTCTTAATGTTGCATACCTGCTAGGATATCGTAGTCATTGTATTGCATTGAAGGGATCTTCACTAAACAGGAGAGTTTATAGTAAGCCAGGTATTTTAATAAAGTAGCATTTCATCTCTACTTTCTTCTGTCCTACTTTGGGAAACTTTTTCTGTGAAGGACCAGATAGGAAATATTTTAGGCTTTGCAGGCCATATATTTCCTGTTGTACTTTCTCAGTTCTGCCACTAGAGCAGGAAAGTAGCCACAGACAACATATCAACAAATGGGCATGGCTGCATTTCAGTAAATCTTTATTTACAAACCCAGGGAATGGGTTGCGTTTGGCCCACAGGCCATAGTTGGTGACCCCTGCTTTATAAGCAACATTTTTTTTTAAAGATTTTGTTTATTTGACAGAGAGGAACACAGCCAGAGAGGGAACACAAGCAGGGGGAGTGAGAGAGGGAGAAGCAGGCTTCCCGCCGAGCAGGGAGCCCAATGTGGGACTCGATCCCGGGTCTCCAGGATCATGACCTGAGCCGAAGGCAGTCGCCCAACCAACTGAGCCACCCAGACGCCCCTATAAGCAACATTTTTATCAGTCTTGACAACATTTAAAATGTACTGACCAGTAGGCCATAAGGAGTAATGAACATTAAACGTGGGTTCAGGAAACCTGTGTCAAGGTCTAGAGTCTCTCCTACAGTCTTCTCTTCAATAAAATGAGGGGATGGACAAAATGACTTTTAAGATGCCTTAAACTGGCATTATCTATTTCTGGAAAGACACAGGAGTCTGCAGATGAGATTCACTGGTAATAGGAAATTCAGAGAGATATTTTGCATCCACAGGGATCTGACTGACTGGAACATGGATAACATTTCACAAAGTGAAACTTAGTAGGAAGAATTATAAAGTCTAGTACTTAGGCTCTAAAAAGATACAGGTATGCAGACAGGATTGCAGAGTCTTGGGGTGAAGTAGCACAGGTGAAAGGTTTTAGCTGATGACTACCTAATTATGAGTCAATAAAGTGGCTGCCCACAAGGCAAGGTAGCTTTAAGCTGCGTTAGTAGAGAAGAATGCCCAGGAAGAAAAGACAAGGGCTCTTTCTAAGCTCTGTGCTGACAAGACTGCACCTGAAGTATTGTGATCAGTATTAGACACCACCCTTTCGATCAGACTTTGACACCCTGGATAGTGTCCAGAGCAGAGGGCCAAGGTGGCAAGGGAATTCCCAGCCCTTTCTTGAGAGAAGACTGAAAGACATGGCAGTATAGGAGTGGGGGAGGGTGCAGAGACCAGGGATAGCAAAACTGTTAAACTTTGAGTTCCTATAGAAAATTACTTTTTGAAAAATTTTGTATCTTTACATCTAGATTAGTACTCAAAATATAGTGAGCACTCAAATATTTGTGAAAAGAACACCTCTAAGTATGTGAAGAACATTCAAGTGGAAGAAATATTCTACTTGATCTTGGTGGCGTCAGTGGCTCCAAGTAGGACTGTGGGACGAAGCCACAGGTGACTGACTGCCTTGGGATCAGCATGCAGAAGGGTAGCCTGCATCCTTGTGTCTGGAAAGCAGCCCCTGTGCTGCTTTGGGAGTCCTCAGGGTAATCGTAGCATCATCTCTCCAAGGCCAGTGTGGTCACCTGGTAGCCACAGTTATATTCAGCTGCCCCAAGACAGCACTTCCGTCATGTCACCTTAAGGCCTCTTTGGTCCTGAGAATGCTATGTTTGCATGTCTCTGCCCACATAGGTTTCCTGCCTACACTCATATTTCCCACAGTGCAGTGAGGACTGGAGATGTGTGAGATGATTTTAGCTATTTTACAAGCAGACATTTTAAAATATTTACATGTTTCTCTCAATGTGCTTTAGAAAAAAAATAAAGCTAGCACCTCATAATTTCATAAATGGTATGTAAGTACAGGCTACATTGGAAAAGTAAATAAATTTGAAGATGATTTAATGAAAAGTATCAAGTATATAGCAGTACTTATATGTTCAGATATGGCAAAAGTTGAGAAAGTAAAATGTGAATAGTGGAAGTATGCTCTAAGTAAATTGTATTAAAACTCTCAACTAAGACCTATAAAAGCCATTTTATTTTTCTTACTACTATCCCATCTCTTTCTTCCACCTCTAACAAGGTAATTTATCTCCATCACACAGTCCCATCACTGGACAAGACTCAGACGATTTTTCATTCTTTTTCATTAAAAAAATATGCAGTAATGCCCATGGAGAAAATTCCATAAGAGAAAAAAAATCCAATGACCCAAAGAAGTCTTATAACATCCCACCACCCAGCTTCCCATTGCTTTTGTTCCCCTCCATTATTTCCTCCTGTCTTTGAACCCTTGTGTCAGCTTGTCATCATGGAGTAGATGTACTTTATGTTTTTCATTTAAAATGTAACATACCAAATCACTTTATTGCAAACTCCTTTTGCTGCATTTTTTCCTCTCAGCATTGTTGGCCACTTGTCATTCCTCAGAGCTAATACAGTCATTTCTCATAGTTCACTTTGACCCTGCTGTCTTTGTGAGATAAATGGAAATTACACTGTAGTTCAGGTGCTAGAGTTTCAGCCTCTTCTCCAAATACTTTCCTTTAGGAAGCTTTAGACACCCTCATTTTACTTGTCTATAATTTTCCTTGGTGTTTCATAATTTAAAGTTTTTGCTTGAACCCTATCATTCTAATTTTTTTTGCCTTTGATCTCCCTAGGGGGTCTCGTATCTGTACTGTCCTCTTACCAATTCACAAATGTCTCTTTCTTCCCCCATTTCAGAATGTTTCAGAAATCTATAAGAACTCCGTGTCCCACAGATGTAGGTAGCTGATACTCTCTGGTTTTACCCTGTTTAAATAAAGTATTCCCAATGTATTCCTTTATCCATTACCTCATTCCAGACATTGAAAATATTTACCTTTTTTACATGTATATACATACAAGAAAATTATTGGCACATTGCCTATTTTATCCATTAACTGTTGTGTAGCTTTAAATTTGGGGTATGTTTCATGTATATGTCCATTTTGCTATTCCGGGTCAAGACACAAATGAGATCAGGACTCATGATCATTCAGTTTATTCTAAATAGTCAAGATATGTGGGCAATTAAACTTGTAATGACTGTTCTGCAGAAAGTTGAGTTCTGGGGACCCCTGGGTGGTTCAGATGGTTAAGTGTCCAACTCTCTGATTTCAGCTCAGGTCATGATCTCATGGTTGTGAGATCAAACCCTACTGTAGGCTCTGTCTCAGTGGAAAGTCAGCTTGAGATTCTCTCTCTCCCTCTCTGCCCCTCCCCCTGCTCATGTGCGCTCTTTCTCTCAAATAATTTTTTTTAAAAAGTTGAGTTCTGTAGAAAATGTGTCCAATATATAGAAAAAATAATAACCATTTATTCTTTTTGTGGATTTTTTTAAAGGCTGGATTACAGTGGACCTTCCAGAGAGTTTTTCTTCCTCGTATCCAGAGAACTCTTTAACCCATATTATGGCTTATTTGAATATTCGGCCAATGACACATACACAGTACAAATAAGTCCCATGTCTGCTTTCGTAGACAATCACCATGAATGGTAAGTATTTTTTGCCCCAACACTTTTCTTCGGTTGACTTTATGTGATATTAGTTTTTATAGGAACTCACATTTCTTTTAACAGTTTCTTCCTGGAGAAAATCCTCTTTTCAGTTTCATTTGACTCTTACTTTCATTGTCAAATTTAAATATATTCTCCAAGGTAGGAATAGATTATATTCCAAAGACCAATGCCAAGTGAACTGGGTAGAATTCAAAAGATTTTCCCCCATTGAAAGAAAGTTCCAGATGAATTTAGGTTCCTGACACAATCCCTAGATCCCTCTCTACACCTTTGGGCATCTCTGAACTCTAAGGTAGGGTGGGAGAAGGTCCTGTCCCAGAGCTCAGGCAGGTTCTAGAGCAGCCCTTGGGGAAGTGGCCAACGCTGGGGGGTGGGGCAGAGCAGCTGGGACACTACTGAGGGTGATGATGGTATTCTAGTAGGAGGGAGTAGAAGGTAGAATGCCCTGGAGTACTGATGGTAGAAGAGAACCCTGGAAGGACATGGTATGGAGTCACAGCAATGGTACCTACCCAATCAGCCATTAAAGTTTGTAGCCAGGGATTGCCCCTTTCCTAATTTTTCACACAAAATCATCAAGGAAAACTGGTATAGGATTCCTCTCTGAAGATCATTTATTCTAAAAATTCCAAGTTGCACTCTTTCCAAACATCTTTACATCTTTTTTAATCCCTGCATTTATACACGTTAAATATCTTTATAACCTCTGTTTGCTTGTTCCTGCTTATTTTCCCTGAGAGTAACAACAAGAAAAGAACAGAAGCAGGCTTCAAGGAAAAAGTTTCTCTGGGTCGTGAAGTTTAATGTTAGTGGGTGGAAGGTGTTAACATGTAGGACTTACTCTTCAAAGGAACTCCGTGTAGCTGCAATTCAGAGTCCTCGTAATTGTGTCCATGGCAGTTATGCTAAGTTAGGTGTAAATAAAGAAAAAGCCACTGGACATTAATCTTAAAATGGCTGCCTAATACTAAAATTATTAATGGACTGTATGAATCTCAGTGTGGATTTACACTTTTGGAAGACATCAGATTTTCATGAGGTAGAAACCGCAGTAGTTTTGAAAGGGAAAATAAGTGTACGTCTCAGCAAATCCAGTCATGACTGATATATTTAGTAAAGTTTCCAAGGTGATTCAGAATAGAGTTGAGCCTCCAAATTTTAGAGAACTAAATGTCTCATGAGGAAACTCCCCCAGTTACACACATGCATAATTCTTGGATGGTGACAATTATCAGCAGTGGGGTTTGAGAGAGAATATAGGAACTGTTTCACTCTGAGATTGGGCTTTTCCTCAAAAGGGAATTGCTAGTGGGTTTGTATTACAGAAATCCTGTAATATTCATGCAAACAAAGTAGGAGACAACATTTTCTGCGCCACCACTGGTTTCATTCTATCTTCTCTTGAAAGTGGCTTGGGGAAATTTCATGGGGCATGCTCAACAGGGAATTCATACTGTCCATGTGGGGTGCCCTATGTTGGATATTATTAACTTGAGATGAGGGTGGAGCAGTATCTCTAAATATCAGAGTAAAACAGATTTTTTTCAAGTAGATGTGAATCTTGGCCCAATGGAGACACAGTGCACTCAAACTCTCACAGACCTAGGGTAAGCGATCGGTCTTGAAGAAACTGAAATGATTAGAGCTAGGCCACATTCTAGAAAGCAAACAGAACCATTTAGAAACTGCTCCCTGACATGTAAGTTGTCTTATGCTTTTCCTTTACAGGTTCCGGTTCAGTGGTAGGATTCTTGGTCTTGCACTTATACATCAGTATTTGTTGGATGCCTTCTTCACTCGGCCCTTTTATAAAGCTCTTCTTAGAATGTAAGAGTATTTTTATTTCTTATGTAATTAGCATGTAAGAATGTAATATTTTTTATTAAAAAGGCCTTTTGTCAATGTCATTTATCTGCTTAGATTTCTGAAAGTAATACAATTTCAAATATGGTTACTGTTTTTCCTGATCCTCTACATCTGTCTTGCCCCTGAAGTCTTAGTTTTGTTTTATTCCGGAAAATTTATTCTCATTTGTTGCAACACATGTTTCTTCAAAACAATTGTACTTCAAACACGGTACTGGAATTCCTGTGGTATTAATGCTGATTATTAATAGAATAGTTGTGGGTTAGTCTTGGTGACTCACAACTCCCTATCCTTTATGAGAAGCATTTTATACTTTGCTTTATGCAGACTTCAACTGCCAAGTTTTTTCATTGTCCTTTGTTTTGTTTTTGTCTTATTTTTTGTTTGTTTGTTAGAGGTGGGCTATCCCATATTTTTCTTGAGACCTCCCTATATGCAAGACAGTAATTTAGTATGACAGATGAAAATCTAGCATATCCAGAACCTTTTCTTCATTGTTACTGCAATGAAAGATTGCAATTATTGTAAAATGTAGAGCAAACAGTTTCTGTCCTATAATCAGTAGTCATTTACAAGGCTGAACAGGAGAAGGTAACTGTCTGATAGGGGAGTAGTAGCTCAAACTTGCAGTGAGGAATCACAGAATGATTGCTGGGTTCAAGGCCATGTACCTGCTTTCTGTAAAATGGAAGCCTAGACTTCAAATGAAAACAGAGTATTTCTGATGGGTTCTTAAGAGGGTCAGTAGGAAGACTTTTTGCTTTCCTTCCTTTTGGTGTCTGGGCAGGTGAAACCCTGGGCAACTAGGCACTGTCCACCTGCCTGTCTGGTTCCCTCATCCCATTATTCATCTTCACATTTCACTGCCTTCTCCCATCTTCTCATATATGCTTCCTGAAAGAGTAGTCTGCGCCGACATGCTCTCAACACTCTTTAGTCTGAATTCTTTCTGACCAGTGACCTACAGAAGCTTTAAAAAAAAAAAAAAGATTTTATTTTTATTTATTTGACAGAGAGAGAGCACATGCAGGGGAAGCAGCGGGAGAGAGAGAAGTAGACTCCCCACTGAGCAAAGAGACTGATGCAGGATTTGGGGCTCAATCCCAGGATCCTGGGTTTATGAGCTGAGTGGAAGGTAGCTGCCTCACCAACTGAACCACCCAGATGCCCGCCTATAGAAGCTTTTAAAGGCTATCTTTTAGTCTTTATTTTACTGGACCATTCTGCTGCTTCTGATACTGTTGACCACGCCAATCCTCAACCCCATGCATTTACTTTGAGTCTTTCCTCCGCTGGTATCCCTCAAAATGTACCTCCTCCCATGTGCCTAGTCACAGTTCATGGTGTCAGTATTCTCAGGTCACTGGTCAGAAATCAGGAGTCACCCTCAAACAGAGATGGCCTGTATGCAGCACCTACTCTACTCTTCCCTACTTCCCACTCCATTGCCATGGTGTAGTTCACAAAACAGTTATGGTCCTTTTTCCCACTGAACTTGTTGTAGCCTCAGGGAGTTTTTCAACTTACAGCCCTCAAGACTGGCAATTGATCAGAGTTGGCTTGCAACATGAGTTCATTTGCCACCCCTATTTTGATATCCTTCTTTATGCCCCTCCCAGAAAAACCATTTACTAATGCCCACGTTCACCTCCTAAATAAGTCTTAAGTGCATCTTTTCCTGTCCAACCTTAATAGCTGTGCCCTAATAATAATAATATAAAACTCTTATTTTATTTTAGCTAGATTACCATTGCCATACCAATTACCATCTACTAATTGTCTCCACCATCTAATGATAACCACCCCTACTTCCATGTTAAGTAATCCTCTACACTGTGACTTCCAGACAGAACAGTTCAAAATCACATATCACATCTAATCATGTCATTTCCTATCCTAAAATCTTGTGGTAATTCTGGAGCGCCAAAATCATCCCAGCAACCTTCCTAGCCTTCTCTGGATATTCTGTCTCGCAGTTAACTCTTGGATCCTACCAGTATGCTTGAGTATTCTCCATACTCCATACCCTTGTGCTTTGTTTGTGTTTGTCTCTCCTTCTCCCTTCTTTCTGTCTCCCCTTCTCCTCCTCTTCATCCATTCACCTTTACCTCTGTAGCTTTTAAGGAGCCTACAAATTCTGATGTAGGTATTATCTACTCCAGAAAGGTTTTCCTGAATCTCCAAGTTGAAGTAAATATCCTACATTCTTGCTGTGAGAGCTCCCTGTATCTACCTTATCTGGATTGTTTTTTTTTTAATTGGAGTGTAACATACATATAAAAATACACAAATGATAAGTATTACCCACCCTAGGCTATCACCACTACCTTATATTAATTTACCTACTTGTGTGCCTGTCTCCCCAACTAGACCATTACCTCCTTGAGGACAGTAACTGTTTATCAAGTAGCCATTAAGATGTCTGGCACATACTTGATGCCTAATAAATGTTTAGATGGAACCAAACAAAATGGTCTTTGAAATTGGGCTGATGGGAGGAAATTTCAGAACAATTAAAGCAAATCAGTTGTTACCACCTGAAAATAGGGCCATATAATAATAACTCCACTTTGTGTAGACCTCTCTCCATGATGAAAAAAGAGAAGTATTGAAAACCATTGTAATTATAGAGAGAGTCTGTGGCTTGCGGTTTTCAGAAACATAAAAAGAATAAGAACCATAAAGAAAAAGGGGACATATGTGACTGTGGATCACAGAATCTAGTCCATGAGAGAAAATAACAAAGTTAAAGTACAGTATAGAAGCACACAAAAAATTTTGGATTAGGAGAACACTGTTTTAAGGTAGTACAACATAGCCAAAAGAATACAGGATTCAAGTTGTCAACCAGAGTTCTAGTTTCTGCCCTGGCATTAATCACGGATGACTGGGCAAAGGGCAGCTGCTCTTTGCACCCCAGTTCTGTGTCTGTAAAAGAAAGGAAAGGCTAGTTCATTTAAGGCATTTTGTGTATCCAGATTTTTAAATCTTATACCAGATTTCTGAATTCTTTAGCTAGTTTGGTTACTAAATTGACTAAAACGTTGCAGAAATCACCATTCATTTAGTTGATCTTTTTCTTGTCTTTAATGCTTAATATCTTTCCTTGTGTCTTTGGCATTTTGCTAAAAGTCATACCTATATATTTGTTTCTGCTTGTCATCTCAGCCTGTGTGACCTGAGTGATCTAGAGTACCTTGACGAAGAGTTCCACCAGAGCCTGCAGTGGATGAAAGATAATGACATCCATGACATCTTGGACCTTACATTCACTGTGAATGAAGAAGTTTTTGGGCAGGTCTGTGACTCACTGGTGACTAAGTGTGTTAATTAAAGACTATTGATTGGTGAAGAATTAATTCAGTGGCTAAGATCAGACACTTACTTATTTGTAGCTTGTTGGGTGGTTTCAACCCAGGTTTACGTACAGTTACAATAATTTTGGTTACAAAGATTATTTTAATGCCAATTTCAGACTAAGGTGTTCTGATTTACAGATTGTGGTAACTGTGTGTTAGAAGCTATATAACTATTTGTGTGTTATTAGCAATCTTTTATTTCCAACTAAAATATCCTCATAAGATATTAGAATTGTCTTGTATAAAACATAGCTTTTCAAAGTCCATGCTACCCCAGAGTTGAATATTAAATTATTTAATTGACATTTATACTTAACTGTCATTCACATTCAAGAATGTAAATTGGTTGTTTTGAAGCTGAGGGAAGATAAATACTGTTTTGGTGAAGGTTTGAAATAATATTGGTTTTTTTCCAAAGTTGGTGGGAGGGTTGGTTTTAAAAGATTTCTTTTAGAAATTGTAAATTGGTTCGTAAGTAATATTTTTATTTAGACATTAATATTTGGCTGGTCTTCTAAACATGTTTTAGCAAATAAGTTCTCTATTTAGCATTCACTTGAATGTAATTCTACTTCGTTAAAGTAAATCTTTACTTAAATATTGGCTTTCTATATGTAGTTGATTCTGAATCCTAACCCTAATTTGTGAAAATGTGTTTTTGCCAAACATTCAAATAGCAGTGGGCCAGAATCTGGAGCCAATTTATTTTCATTTAAAAGACTTATTGTTTGGTCAGGATATAAAACTTAACCTTCAGCACTTAATGATACATAGATTTTTAACTGCTGAGGCTTTCAGACATCAGCTCAATGCCTAGTTTTCCCAGAGCATCCTTGTGTACCTGGGCTCTTTGTGGCTCCACGGGGCGCCTCCCCTTGCTGCTTGTGGGATGCTCCCAGCCAGGGCAGGGACAGGTAGCTCGCTGTCTGATTTCTGCTCACTGGGAGCTGTGTTCTTATCACATCAAGAATGTCGCTTTATGTTCAGCCCTTTTCTTTTTAAATCTTAGATTACCGAACGAGAATTAAAACCAGGGGGTGCCAATATCCCAGTCACAGAGAAGAACAAGAAGGAGTACATCGAGAGGATGGTGAAATGGAGAATCGAGAGGGGTGTGGTACAGCAAACGGAGAGCTTAGTGCGCGGCTTCTATGAGGTAAAGACAGCAGGAGTGGGGTTTTCACACCCGTCTCTGTGATACCGCAGTCCATCTGCACTCTGTGTGCAATATTTCCCTTTTTCTTTTGTTGGATTTACTTTTGCTCTTTCAATTTAAAAACTCTAGTATCTTTTTAATATGTTTCAAGAACATGGAAAAGGCTTAATGCCCTGTTACAAGAGATCACTGAAATGAAATGATCTGAATTCAAGTAGCATGTCATGACTTAATGGCCACTAACAGCATTTAAGTCACACATCTTACGTATGCTCAGGTACGGGTAATCACAGCTCATGCTTGATGTGTGAAACGGTGGTATCAAGGGCTCAAATGAGTTGTTACAAATACTCCATGTGGCTTCCTCTGGAGGGGCTCTAGATGTTTTTTCAAGGAGAAAAACAAACTGGATTAATCAGTGGTCAGTTTTAAAATGAAAATTCTGTTGAGGAAAAGATCACCAATCTTGAACTAATAGTACCTTGTATTTGTTGAGAGTTTTATAGTTTTCAAAGTGCCTACACAGAGTGCTTCCAGAATATTCCTAAACCTCCTTGTGTGCTCCTTTTCTGATGAGGCTTAATTATAGCTGAGATTTCTCCTGATTCATAGGCCGTGCCCTGCATTCTTTTTATTCCACAGGTGGTGGATGCCAGGCTGGTGTCTGTCTTTGACGCAAGAGAACTGGAACTGGTCATCGCAGGCACAGCTGAAATCGACCTGAGTGACTGGAGAAACAACACAGAATATAGAGGAGGTGAGACATGATTTAGAGATGGCTGAACTTTAACTTTCATATTAAGGGGAAGCAAAAGGTCAGCATGCCAGTCTCTGAATCCAGGACAGGCAAAGCACTTTGTATTCTAATCATAGGTCTGCCGCAGTCTCCTCTGAGACCTTGGGCAAGGTACATTCTCTTCTATTCCGAGTTACCTCATCTGTCAAGTGGAGGAAGGACTGTTTATACCTCATCTAAGGATGTCGTAACTCCTAATTGTTGGTGAAGAAATGTGACCATAAGAACACTAATTACTTGTTTTATGGTGTTGTGAGTGAAGCCATGAGGAGCTCACATCCAGCTGGTCAAACTCCACCTCTTCTACCTTCCTTCTTCACACCCCCTGAGCCTCCTAATGAGCAAAAACAGGTTTTCTACTTCACTAAACTACTTCCAGTTATAATTCACAGTTGAAAAACATAAATGGAATAAGACATGGTTCTCAAAATCCAAGATGTTTATTGAAAAGGCCCTTCTAAATTCAAGCATTAAGTTCAACTGGAAAGGAAGCTACTGTAAGATGAGTTAAAACCTGGATTATAGGACAATTCACCGCATGGGAAGCTTTACAAATTTCTGTATATCACTGTAAATGTTCAATTAGTAATTGCGCTTGCAGCCATTAGAATTTAATTGCTGAGTCAGTACACTTTGAAAGGGACCTGATGATGATCCGGAGTTAAAGATTTTATTCCATAATTTTAAGCAAAGAAAGAATACATTTTCAGAAATTCATGGCAGGGTGATAGTTTTCAGAAAGTCATGACAAAGAGCAGTTGTTTTTGTTTTGATTTTGGTTTTTGGTTTTTAACTTAACTCAGAATGTAAAAGGTTAGCGGTAGTTCTGAACTTGGGAGTGAAAAATACAAACCTTAAGTCACTGAATTAATCACTCAGCAGAATAAACCAAGAGCTGAACAAATCTCCAGTTATCTGTACATTGAAACAGAGATTTTAAAACACTTTTTAAAGTGTGGAGTAGAATAAAAATACCTTAACATCTGCAAAATTGCTTCTGTTCTTGCCTTGGCTCTTCCAGCTCATCGCCCGCCGTGGGCTGGCTTTCCTCGCCCATTTTCTCTGAAAGGCATTATTAAATTGCAGTCTCTCTTGCTGCTATTTCTCAAAGCAATTGCTGGAATGTGTCTTTTCCAGCTGGCCCCATGTATATCCATATACAACCTTGGTCATTATAACTTTGTTAACCAAGCTCTTTTTATGAACTAGAACAGAGTTTCTCCAGTGTGCTACAAAACTTTCATCTTACCATAAATATCATTAGCTCTTCCCTGCCAGGAAATTCTAATAGCAATGCTGTTAGTCCAATCAGCCATTTTTGTATTTATATACTGTAAGCTTTTATTCACTGTATATGTCTAATTGAGTCCCTGTTTCCATGGTTACTGTAAATCTCGCCAAAAGAAATCCTTGGGAAGACAGTGCTCTGGTGGGGAGGCGGGGGAGTGGGGGAGACACCCAGCTGTTTGCTAACCCGACTCCTTGGCACTGAATGAAGAAGCAGTCTGCTGCCACTTGCCATATGTTCATAAGGCAACTGTTTATAGAGAATATGAAGAGACATTTTCTGTCCTCCTCCTCCAAAAGGATTGGCTCAAACAGCAAAGGAGAAGCAGAAAGAGGCCAATTCATAAGGTCAGAAAAGCTATAAAGAGCCAATGTACTTATTTTATAGATGAGAAAACTATTTGCTCAGCACCAAATAGCTAGTCTCTGCCAAATGGTCATGGAGCCTACAGATCACCATGTCCAGTAGAAGGATGTTTTCCCTTCACTTAGGTCCCTTTCTTGTCCAAAGGCACTCAGCATCACTGATCAAATGGTAAACGGTAAGGCAGAATTCTCCCCAAACTCTACAACCACTGAAACATGTGAGCAAAAATTCAAATTAAAATAGTTTTTACCCACCTTCTGCTTTGGACTTATTTCTGCTGACTTGGATTTAGAGTGGCTTTATCACATCGCGCATGTCAGTTAATCGGTTTAGATCACTAATTGTACCTTAATCCTCGTCAGTCCCCTCTCTGAACTTAAATTTTCTGCACTGAAAGATTTTGGAATCGCAGTACTGCCCTAATCCACCCTGAGGATGATACTTTTGACATTTTATTAAATTCTACTAAACTATGGAATAAAAATAATATTTAGGTTAATGATTATTTGGGATTATTAGTTGAAGAAATTAAAGTAATAAAATTACCTTTTCCTTTTTATTAATAAAAAGTGGTTTGGTTTAAAAATATGAATGCAATTTTAAAATAGCTTGCAATTACGTATTTTTTGTATAATTATTGGATGAGTGTATTTCTCCTTTACCAGAAGCCCTGGACTCTGTTTTCTTTGCTTGTATTACCTCCAAACTTACTATGGTGCTTGGTATAATAATACTTGAAAATTATTTCTAAAATGAATGACCAAAAGAGTTAAGCATTTCCAGTAACAGTAATTATCTTTTTTCAGAAATGATATGGTTAAAATAACAACTTTGTTGTTCTTCTCTCCATTTGTTTTATTTACTGACCACTGAATGGAAACAGAGACCTCCTAGCTTCATTTAGTTTTTGTTTGGCTTTTGACACTCATGTGATCCTATTTACAGTGTTATTCCTTAGTCTTAAATTATAAACAACCTTTAAAGAATCCAAGATGATGATTTATGTCTGGAGGTCTTTTGTTGACATGTCATGGTGTCAGTGTCATCCTAACACAGAAAAGTTAAGGTAATATGGGCTTTCCTGATTGGTTTGATAGGATATCATGACAATCATATTGTAATTCGGTGGTTCTGGGCTGCAGTGGAAAGATTCAACAATGAACAACGACTAAGGTTGTTACAGGTAAGATACCACTAGTTAATCTTTTTAATGCATTAATATAATTATTGTTGGAATTGCATATTCTTTATAATTGCTAAGTACTCAGTAATTATACCCCATGCTTATCTGCAAATGGGGGATACATTACTTCAGACTCTTCTGATTGCATGGTTCTGTGGCCCCATCACTATGCAGAATATCCCCAGCAAGTCCAAGTATTTCATTAGAATTTTGAGAATGTACCAACTCTAGTCCATGAATCCCAGGAAAAACACCTGAATTCAGGGCAGTTGGTCCCTTCAAGAAGAGGTCCCAGGGCATTCCTCAGGGCAATATCCCTAACAATAGAAAGAGGACTTTCACTATCTTAAGAAGTAACCAAGTCTTCATGAAGAATCCTTTCGTTTCTTCCATCTAACTTTCCACAAAAATTGAGATAACAATGAAGTTCAAGGACACTGGAAAAAGCAGCTCATTATTTTCTTGGAGTGTTTATAGTTATATGGCAGTTGCTGGTTTAACATGAGCAAGCCTTCTGGATACTTAGGCTCAGCCTTACAAATAGACTGGGTCTTAGCTCTTTTGGATCAAGGATCTGGTCCTCAAATTTATTCACCTCAAGTTGATTGGGGACTGATGCTAAGCAGACTTAGGTTAATTGATCTTTATTAATCTATAATGGGAAATATACCCAGATTAGTTTTCTGAGCTAGTTAGCTGTACAGGATGCTTTATCAGCTACAAACCCTCCACATCCCCTTTTCCTTTTCCTTTTTATTTTTTTAAAGATTTTATTTATTTGACAGAGAGAAACACAGCCAGAGAGGGAACACAAGCGGGGGAGTGAGACAGGGAGAAGCAGGCTTCCCGCCGAGCAGGGAGCCTGATGTGGGACTCGATCCCGGGTCTCCAGGATCATGACCTGAGCCGAAGGCAGTCGTTTAACCAGCTGAGCCACCCAGGCGCCCCCCTTTTTCCTTTCTAATGCACTCTTCTTCCTTAGCATTCCCCAGCTCTTTGTCAAAATTCCCGTGTTCGGTTATCCCATGCCCATAGAGTTTAATCTTTGGGCTTTCCCACCAGCTGGCAGCCTGCTGCTCTTCCCAAAGAACTGTGCATGTGAATGATGCCATGTGTTTCTTTGCAACTAGTCTCTTGGTCTCACCATATCCTTCTGTTTTCTTGGTGGATAGTTTGTCACAGGCACATCCAGCATTCCCTATGAAGGATTTGCTTCTCTCCGAGGGAGTAATGGCCCAAGAAGGTTCTGTGTGGAGAAATGGGGGAAAATCACTGCTCTTCCCAGGTAAAATTAAAAAAAAAAACAAAAACATTTCTTAGTAGCTGTCACTACAGTATTCTGGGGATACCTTTAAATTATGTATGTATTGATTAATTACTGTTTTTATGTCAAAAGTTCGAGAGGGTGGAAAAAAGCTTTTAGAATGAATTTATCTTTAATGAGGAGTAAAAAATCTTCCTGTTGTAGTTAAAATGCATATATACATATTGTTTTCTCCTTTTTTATTGAAGTAAAATTGACACATGCTGTTACATCAGTTTCAGGTGTACAACATAGTGATTTGACAAGTCTGTATGTTATGGTATGCTCATAAGTGCAGCTACCATCTGTCTGGATACATTGCAGTTATCATTGACTATTCCCTATGCTGTGCCTTCCATTCTCATAACTTATTCTTTCAATAACTGGAAACCTGTATCTCCCAGTCCCCTTCACCCATTTTGACCACCTTCCATTCCCCCTCATCTATGGTAACCGTAAGTTTGTTCTCCATATTTATGAGTCTCTTTCTTCTTTTTATTTGTTTATTCATTTGTTTTGTTTTTTAGATTCCACATGTAAGTGAAATCATAGAGTATTTGTCTTTCTTTGTCTGACTTATTTCACTTAACAGAATATCCTCTGCGTTCATCCATGTTGTTGCAAATGGTTAAGATCGCATCCTTTTTATGGCTGTGTAATATTCATGTGTGTGTGTGTGCACGCATATGTGTACAATATGAGCACATACCACATCCTCTTTATCCATTTATCTATCAATATGGATTACTTCCATATCTTGGCTATTATGCATAATGCTACAGTAAACATCAGGGTACATATATCCTTCAGAATTAATACTTTCATTTTCTTTGGGTAAATACCTAATAGTGGAATTACTGGATCATATGGTATTTCTATTTTTAATTCTTTGAGGAGCCTCCATTCTGTTTTCCATGGTGGCTGCACCAGTTTGCATTCCCACCAGCAGTGCACAAGGGTTCCTTTTTCTCCTCATCCTTCCCAACACTTAGTATTTCTTGTCTTTTTATTTTAGCCATCCTGATGGGTATAATGTGGTATCTCATTATGGTTTTGATTTGCATTTCCCTGATGATGAGTGATGTTGAGCATCTTTTCATGTGTCTGTTGGCCATCTGTATGTCTTCTTTGGAAAAATATCTATTCAAGTCCTGAGCTCATTTTTAATCAGGTTATTTGTGTTTTTTTGGTGTTGAATGGTATAAGTTCTCTCTATATTTTGACTATTAAGCTTTTATCGGATATATCATTTACAAATATCTTCTTTTAAAATACAAAATGCATCATAACCAAAGAATTTGTTAGCTTTAGTAAAATATAGTGTTGGTCATCACTCTCTGGCTTCTTATGATTATGGCTTAAAAATTTAGATGTTTCCTGAAGCTCTCATTTTCAGTTTATATTAATAACTATTTAGAATCCTTTCACTAGAAACTGCCAGTGTGGGTTTTAAAGGATATTAAATCATATTAATGAACTCTATGCCACCTTAGCTGAGATTGTACCCGCCTTAATTCCATGTGAATGCTGTCTGTGTTGCCTTCTCATTCATAATAAGATGTTGCATTACCCTGAAGTGACAAAAAATTGCTTTGCTGCTATCGATAAATGTAAGAGCCTGTAAGGTAATAGTTGTGAATGAAAGTGTTTGGGGTTGAATGCAGATAATTAGAACTGAAACAAAAGAAAAGGAGGGAGCAAGTGAATAAAAGAGGAATGGAGAAGAGTTGGTTTTAGAACCCCTTTATCTAATCAGCAGTAATAGTACCGCACTTTTGAGATAAAAAGAAGATTCCAGATTGCCTCTCATTTTACTAATAATAAAACTACAATCTGGAAAGGTGAAATGATCTTCTTAAGTGGCGTTAGGTACCCCAAGATGTCATCCTGAGGTTTTTTTTTTTTAAAGAAACCTACTAATAAGACTTTCTTCTTAGCGATTGCAGAACACTGTTTCTTAAGAATTGTGTTCTAAGCCCCAACACATGAAAAGTGGAGCACTGAAAATACAGATATAGACAGCAGTGAACGGTGCAAGCTCAGGGCTGGCCTGAGCCTTTCCCGTCCCCTCGGGTACATCTCAACCTGGGAACAGAGACACTGCCTCCAAACACCTGAGTATTACCTGGCATACCTGATGTTCCAAATTTGGGAGATGTTCCAAATTTCGGAGACTGTAATTTCATTTCATTATTTTTAAAAATATGTTATTTATTCCTGAATCAACTCCACACACACACACACACACACACACAACTTAAACACATAAGCAGATTCACACTTTCTGGCTAAGGCTTTGCACCTTTCTGAGAAATTCAAGATCAGCATCAAGGAGGCAGGAAAGGGCAGATTAATTGTGTCACCTTTCTCTTGAAATCTGTTTTTCTAAATATTTGCTTTTGTAAGGTAGATGGAATCAACTGTAACAGTAAGCAGGTATATCAGTTGTTCACATTTAATCATGGCAATTTTCACAAAGCCTGGTGAGCAAAGGTGATTTGACGTGGACATGAAAACCTAGCTTTGGAGAGACTGGGCGGCATCCCAGGTCTGTGGCTTCCCTGCTGTGGGGTCTTGAAGAAGTTGCTTCATCTTCCTGAGCCTCTGTGTCCTTATTTACCTTGTAAGTTGGTAATTCTAGGGATTAAATGAAATAATTCATGTAAAGCATTTACTGCTGACCCTGGTTCTGAGTGAGCATCCAGTTAGTAGTAGGGCAGTACTACCAGGCAGTAGCGCATTGGAAAGAGCAGAGGGTTGGGAGAGAATTGGGTTAGAAGACCTGGGTTCTAAGCCTGCCTCTGCCACGAGCTAACTCTGGAACCCAGAAGATAACTTGATGTGCAAAAAAGACCAGGGAGAGATGGTGGTATATTAGGTTTGGTTGAGCAAGAAGTGACATTGCCAGGTTGTCAAAAGTTCCTTGAGGGTCAAGCCGGATTCACTTTTCTACTTCCCCTTGAAGGCTCCAGGAAGTTCATGTGCTAACTCATTATAAATGATGGTGTTCTTCAGTATTTTCGCATACTCACAGTTGGGCAACAGGTGTTATTTCTTTTTTTCTTCATTATGACCTAAGATTGGTTCTAGATTCGTAGTTTTACCTAGATTGTAAAAAAAATGTAAATAACAAGATGATCTGAAGCACATCAGGCAAGCAGACTGTTTTTATATCTTGTCTATAACAAGTCCTAACTTTTTAGATCCAATAGGTAGAAAGAGCTATTTGACTGTTCTGCTTCACACTTAGTCAGTTTATGTAGTGGAGAAGCATGAGCACAGATCTAAGTGCTTTGATACACTGGCTATCTGCTCCTCAGCAAGAGGCCAGGTCCATCTCTGAAGAAGAGGAATAACAATGCTGTACTCAAAAAGTGTATGACAAGTGGGTGAGTAAATACATTTGAGAGCCTTGGGGATGAGAAGAGCTATGCACTTTTTAACCTTGGATCCCGAGTCTCCTGTAAGCCACCCTACTGCTATAGTTATGAGAATTTGCTCCACAAAAAAGTACACTTGGAGGAAAAACATAAAAAGAAGAACTTCAATGCACTACCATATGGTTTTATCAGAAGTGATTTCTTCACTGATAATATTGTCATCATCCTTCATGAAATGTGGGGTGTTACTTAAACGTAAAAAAGATCTGTACGGTCAGCTGTAGTCTGAAGAGATTGTTTTAGATGACTGAGGCCATTTCTCCTACCATCAAAATAGATACACTGAAGCCATTTTCTTGCTATTTTCTGATAGGTTTAGTTGCAGAACTGAAGAGCTGGTTTGTCTCATGCTCGTCAATCCCAATGTATTTCTTTTTTTTTTTAAGGAGGCAATGTTTAACATATAAAATATGACTTTGAGCAGACCAGAGACAAAATGGATGAATGTCCTTCTCATTGACAAAATGCATTCTCTAGGGAGTCTGGCCTCACCTCGTGTCAGGTATGAGGAGCTGCACCTCGGAGAGCTGGAAGTGAGGGTGGGCACTTGTGGCAAACAGGAAGTCATCCTAATCTTTCTAGATGTGGATGATTGAGGCCCTTTCAACCTTCTAGCCAGCAAATGTGAGTCTTATTTTCTCAGATTTCTTGGTCTCTCTTTGTGGTAGCCCTACTCACAATATGGGCCAAGAAGTGTATTAAAGTATATAGGGTTGTCTCTGAAGCCAGTACATGCTGAATCCATGGCTCTTTTTCCTCTGTTGTGGTAGTGTAGTAACTAGAGACCCAGATGATAAATAACGATGGAGGCAGACGGGTGTCTCCTCAAAGGCTTAGAGCCTGAACACATTTCGGCATTCCCTCCGCTTTGTGGTTGGGAGTTAACTCTGTATTTTGAATTTCTGTAGATTCCCTATCCCCCGGTCCTCTGATGGACTTATGAGACTGTCGGTTCATGTTATGGCAGTTGCTCTTCAACATTCCGACAAACGGGAGGCTAACATGCCAGCCTGGAAAATGCAGGGCAAGTCCTCTCCGCCAGCACTGTGTGGCGTTTACATGTTCATCTCTGAGGGTTCTTGCCAAGTAGGATGGAGGGGCCGAAGATATGGAGAGCTGCAGTGGGGGCGGGGGGTAATGATTTTGTCAAAGGGGGGAAACTTTTTGAAAATGGCTGTGTCTAGAGATTATAATGAATGAAGTGCTGACCCAGATAAAGAAATAAGCAAGGACTAATTGTGAAATGGGTGTCTCAGGGAGCTAGTTTTTCTTGTGGACTGAAATTTTTAAAAATTATCTTTTTAAAGATATAACATTTTTCATTTTTAAAACTCTTTGTATTCTTATGAGAAGTTGTTACAAAAAAAAAAAATGCCAAGAAATTCTTGTTCTCCTCATAAAGTCCTTCCACGCTACTACTCCCAGTGCTTCTGTCACTCTGTCACACCTTATTTCCTTCATAAGACTGACCCCAATTTAATCATTATGTTTATTTATTGATTTACTTGTTGATGATCTCTCTCCCTCTGGGATATAAATCCATGAGAACAATGACTTCATTGGAACTGGATGTGGCTTTGCCCTACTGCAGAGTCACGAAATTTGTACTCAATGAATATCATGCTTAGGGAATTCTTAAACTTGGGTTATGACCGTGGACCACTCCAGACAAGATATACCAAAATCACTCTTGTATCTCTATATCCTCATCAGAGCAATTGAAGTAAATATAAGTAATTACATTACAAATCTGTCTTGAGAATGAACTCAGATAACACAGGCAGAGTGCTTAAAATGAGGACTAACACATCATTCAACAAATTCAGTCATTATTACTCTTGTTCTCAATACCTAGCCTTCAGAGCTGGCATGGTATTTTACCATCTTGACGTGTGCAAGATATGTGCTTTATCCACCCAGGATACTTATATTTTTGTTTGGACTTCCAAGCGTTTTCATCCTGCAACTATTCCTTATTGAGTTTTCTTCTGTGGGGTTTAAATTCTTACATTTGACAAGGATGTTGTCTTCATCTTTTCCTAGAGCCACCCACAGGCAAAGAAGTTGCCTGCTCTTAATGCATAGTTTGAAGAGTTTTTTCTGCTGGTTATCCCTGAATGCAGGAATTCCTAGTATGGGGACATCCCGCACTGTATGTATAGATCCAGGTACATTTTAACCAAAGTGATGTATTGAAATAGGAACAGGACATTAGTTAGTTAGTAAATAGAATTCCTCTAAAAAAAGCTTTCAATACTCATGCATTAGTATGTACAAAACCTTTTGGTAGATATAAATTGATCTCTGTCCATGTGGATCTTAACAGAGATGGAAGTAATAGGTATTTAGATAGATAAGCAACATCATTGATGATAGGTATTTAGATAGATAACCAACATCATTGACCACCGAATGGTATATGACAATTGAAGAGTGGGGATAGTAAAGGCCAGAATTCCCTTCTCTTGATTCATATTTATTGAATATCTGGTGAGGAATTCTGTACCACCACAGGTTACACAAATATTTGTGAACTAGTCTTAGCAGGAATTCCTGCTTTAATTTAAATCTCATAGTCTAAGAAGATTATTAATGGGGATATTAGAGAAATTATGAATATTTTAAAAATAATAATGGAAGTTTTACTTTTATTTGTATTTCTAAATTTGTCTAGACTAACAAAACAGTCCCTGGATTACTTTTATTGACTTTTATCTTTCTGTGTGATTGGTAACTTTGAATTTCTCATGCTGATTACAAACTCTGATTTCATCATGTATCCCCTACCCATTTCATATCTTCCCTGCTTTGTTTAACGGTACCTCTGCCATCTGGCTTCCCATATCTAATCACTGGCTACCTTTCATCTATGGAATAAATGGAGGAGGTCTTTGAATGAACATACCTTACTTCCTGACGTGGTCTTGCCTCCACAACTGGCTTATGGTCTAGCCTTGTCTACTGTCACTCAAGCACTTTTACTTCTCAAGTTTCCTGATGATGTAGTGTTTCCCCATACTTCAGGGCAGTCTGCTAGAAACATCTTTCTCTTTGTTGTTTATCCATAAAACCCCTACACACTACACATCCTTCTAGGCTTGGCATAAATAGTGTCCACGTAAAGACTCTGCTGAGCAGACTTATAACTTGGTGTATTAAAATTATTTGTGTATAAGGCCACTCACATGGATCTTCTGGATTAATTAGACAAAGGTGTCTTGAAGTCTTGTAGAGAAATGCAGCTGTGACTTAGGGCTCAGGTTTGGTGAGCAGAGCCAAAGGTAGGCTGGATTGCAGTGCCCACTCACCCCAGTCAGATGTCCTAGTACAGCGTACAGACTAGCTTTAGGAGATCCATTTGCTTGCATATTTTGATGCCAGAGTGTACACTCTCCTCATGGGCAGAGGCCAGACTTTTCTTCCTCATTTGTCACAGGATAGTTAGTTCAATGCCTGACATGTAATATGAGCTCAGTCAGTATTTGTTCAATGAATGAAGGAATAAATGAAATGTTTTACAAATTAAAAAATTAATTTTTAATTGTCAGAGCACTTTGTATGGGAAAAACAAGCTTTCCAAATATGGTATCTTCAAGGGGAGAAATAGTAAAAGAGGTTCTACAGGTGAACAAGCTTGGATGCTGCCTGAAGAGTCATTGGGCCCCCAAATTAGAGGCTCTGGAAAGCCCAGAGGAAGCCCCACTTTGCCTACTTCATAGCCCAGCTCCAGGCTGACTCTGGCCCCTGCCTCCAGGAGCTCTGACCACTAGAACTACAGCAACACCTGAATCCCTTAGAGAAAAGCCTGCGGACACACAGAGACAAAATATGGACATGACAGGTAATTTAGGTCAGGACTACTCACATTTCCAAAGAAATGTTGATATTAAAAAGTGTTCTCTTCCAAGATTCCTTAGGAATTTTCTAGAATGCTTGTATTTGTTTTTGATTTCTTAATTACATGAGGGAAGAGGGGGGAATAGGGTAAGGAAACTGAAATCTGAAGGATTCGGTACCACTGCCAACTGAAAAAGGAGAGTATTAATAAAGCACTTCCTATACCACAATGCAAATAAAAAGCATTTATTAGATTATATATACATTTTATTTCTAGTACTACATCTAGATAAAATGAGGTCCATGGCTTTCTCCTTCTTTCCCCTGCCATCCCTCGTTCTCTCTCTTAATTTAAAATCTTGATTGTAATTTCTTATTTGTCTTATATTTTGAGTCTTTATAGACTAGCAAAAATCAGTTCTGGGGAACTGATGCAATTAATAATTAAGGAATTAATAAATTAATAAATGAGAGAGAGAGAAATTCTTTAATTGTTTGATTGATCATAGAAAATTTAAATGTAATTGTGGTACTTCTGTCTCACTGGATTCAGATAATTGACTTGTCTCTGTATAGGAAGGAAGAGAGAGTAAGCATGTGACCTCCTGGTTAACATTTGAAGAATACAGAAAGCACGAAGAGATTAAGTCAGACCAGATGTCTGGAGGGCTTTAAATTTTCTTTATATTGATGCCAGCATGATTTCCCAAAGATTGGTTCAGACCTGCCCTCCTTGAGTTGTTCTGGCTGCAAAGATTAAAATGAGGTAAACTCATTATAGCCTTAGTGTAGCTGGCTTTGAAAGATTTGAAAAATGTCCTTTTATTGAGACTGAATAACTGGATGTGCTTTTGCTGCCAATATCAACATAGTCCAAGGGCCCTCCTGTTATTTTCTACTTGAGTTTTCTTAGGACATGGAATGGGGCGGGAGAGGGAGTGTGAAAAGCCTCAGAGGATTGTGTTTTGTTTTGCTTTGCTTTTTTTTTTCCTGTTCTTGGCTCATACTGCAGGTTGATGGTAAATATTGGGCAACTTATTTAACCACACTATTCCTCAATTTCCTTATTAGCAATGCTGTCTTGTTTATAGGGAGTTTTGAAATGTTTGCAAGCATACAAAACACTAGTGTAGATAGCCAAAGTAGATACCTTATTTCTCATCCAGTTGATGTCTCCAGTTGTGGAGACCACCTGCCTCAGACTCACTTGTAGTGATTGTTAAAGTACCGGTTCTTAGGCCCACCCTCAAATTTCTGAATTAGATTCTCAGGGGGTGCAGCCAAAAATCTCCATCGTAAGCAGCTTTAAAGGTGACTCTGATGCACTCCAGTGTGTTCCTCAGAGTTTCTCTGCTTTCTGGTGAGCGGGGATCGAACTGTATGATTTAAGCTAAGCCTAAAAAATCCCCTGGTATCTCCCAGGGTTTTCTGAACTGACACTGACCTAATTCAGACCATTTTCCCCAGAGCAACTGCATATTGTGATTGAGTCATTCATTAAAAAAAATATTTGAAGCTTTATTTTGCTAATTCCTGTGCTCAAAATATATATAATGTTAGGGCTAGCAGTTCCGTCAAGAGCAGGATGAAATTAACACTCAGACTTCCAAAAAGAACTGAAAGAACAGAGCCAATGAGCCTTAGTCTTTCTGCTTTCATTTTAGTGTTGGACTTCCCCTAGGTTGGGGTCTTAGTTTTGATTTGGCCACTTACTCAACTTTGACCTTGGGAAAACCACTTAATCTTTCTGCAGTTTTCCCCTCCACCGTATGTTCTTTCTCCATTCTCATGAAGCATTTTTCTAGAGAAGCTCTTCAGTTTGTTCAGAGGAAAAGTTTGGTTATCATAACCATATGTTACACAACCATATATAATTTAGGAAGGAGTGATTATCTTAGATTACGGATCGTAATGGTGATTATGTCTTATGACTCAAGATGATCAAAAAAACCTTCCAGTCCTTCCCTTTATGTTGAGATCTGAGTCTTTAGAAAAAAGAGTACCTCAGGCTTGAAAACCTACTGGATTTACTGGATAAGATCCTACAGAAACTGCAGAGAGACAGGCAGTTTCTCTGCTCAGAAGCCTGGGCTGTTTGCTCCCAGCTGGGTCCCACTACCTGTCCTTGATGGGGGGGAGTTTACTGTATTATATCCATCACACTTCCTTCCTTTTCTTGGACTAATTCTACTGTCTTGAGACCTACAGTGATTTTCTATTGTTGCCTAACAAATTATCACAAACTTAGTAACTTAAAACACAGTTATTTCTATGGATCAGGAGCCCATGCATGGCTTAGCTAGATCTTTCGTTCAGCACCTCACAAGACTGAAATCAAGGTATCAGGTGGACTGCATTCTTATCTGGAGGGTCAACTGGCGAAGAATCTGCCTCCAAGCTCTTTCAGGACGCTGGCAGAATTGTAACTATAGAACTCATGGCAGGTTATTTCAAATCCAGCAACAGTGAGGGTCTGTGACCTCCCTGATGCTTTTTTTTAACATTCTTACCTAATTAGATCAGGCCAACTCAGGATAATCACCCTTTTGTTTAACTTAAAATTAACTTATTAGCTTTAGTTACATCTGAAATATACCTTCAGCTTTGCTCTACTCCATGGGTTATATGTGAGGTACAGGTTCCACTCACACTCCAGAGATGGGGCTTATACAAAGGCATGGCCTTGGTGGGTCATCTTAGAAGTCTACCTACCACAAAACCACAATGAATTAAAATTCTACAACTAAGTGTGTGCAAGAACGCAAAAACTTAATTGGGGACTTGAAACACTGAATTCTCATTCCCATATATGTGGCCATTTTGTTAATTCTTAATTAGCTAAAAATATCCTTCAATCAAGGGAAAGTATTTGGTTGTCAAATGGGAAGGAGTAGGCTTAACAAGAGTGTAGTAGATAAATTACATCTCCAGTTGTGTCCTGTCCTAAGCAACTAAAACATTAATTAGGGATTATTGCTTATCTAGAGAATGGGTCATCCTAAATTATTTTTATTTCCCAGTTCACTCAATATGACTCAATTCATGAAAATGAGTTCACTCATATTTAATTCAAGATTACAGCTATGAGTTACTCTTTAGAGTTTTCCCTTAAGTCAACCTATATATTCTTTGATAACCAACAATACCAAGAAAAGCATAGACAACAAAACCTCCAACTAGGTGTAAGCCACAGTGATCATCTTTTCAACACATTCCTTATCAACACACTGGAGACGGAATGACAGTGTTTCAGATTAATATTGCTCTATAAATAAAATGCATAATTAAACAAAAGTGTGAACACGCTGAAAGAGATTAGCAGGAGATAATGCAAGAGTTGATCTCTTTATTTTGTAGTATTTATACAAATCAATAAGAAATCATGAACTTTAAATGACAAATGGACTTCACACTCATAGGATGGCTATTATAAAAATAATAATAAGTACTGATGAGGATGTAGATAAATTGAAACACTTGTGCACTGTTGGTAGGAATATACAATGATATAGCTACTATGGAAAACAGTATGGCAGGTTCTTAAAAGATTTACAGTAGAATTGCTAAATGATCCAGCATTTCCACCTCTGGGTATATACATAAAAGAATTGAAAACAGGGACTTGAATGGATATTTGTACTCTAATGTACATAGCAAGACTTTTTTATGATAGCCAAAAGATGGAAACAACCCAAGTGGCCATCAATGGATGAATGGGTTAACAAAATGCGGGATATTCCTACAATGGACTATTGTTCAACCTTAGAAAGGAAATTCTGACCCATGTTATAACATGGACATGGAAAACATAGGTAAAATAAGCCTGTCACAAAAGACAAATACTGTATAATTCCACATGCCTGAGATACCTACCATACTCAAATTTATAGTGAATAGAATTATGGTTGCAGGGATGGGAGAGGATGAGAGATAGTGTTCAATGGGCACAGAGTTTCAGTCTGGAAAGATTAAAAAGTTTCAGAGGTGGGGGATAGTGTTGGTTGCAAAACACTGTCAGTGTACTTACTGCTACAGAACTGTGCATTTTTAAAAATGGCTAAAATGATCAATTTTATGTGATGTATATTTTATCACACATGCACACACACAAACTTTAAAAGATAAACAGGTCAAGGAGATGGACACATAGGTCACAAAATAGGAAATGTTACAAGTAAGCTGACTTGGGGAAAGATGCTCAGCTATGTTGGTAACCAAAGAAATAAAACATTTTAAATTTCATTTAAAGGAGTACCATCTTTTAGTCTAATGAGATAGTGAGTATTATATGTCTAGCACACAAAGTCAGGAATATATTTATATTAAAAACATATTTTATTTCTCTGCTACTTCCAGTTTCCCTAGAACAGAGATAAAGTCTTCATTTAATAATTCTATATTTCATTTACAAATTCTATACAAGATAGGTTTTAAATCATTTCTGGGACTGTCTCTTGGTATGCTAGTTCAATTTTTAAAAAAGTTAAACTTCCTCCTTGAGGCTTCCAGGTTGAGGTAAAAGGAAGGTGTATAGCAAGAATTATATTAACAAGAATTATATCAAATGCAATTCTGAAATAATTTATTAAATTAAAATAATTTATTAAATTAAATAATTAAAATAAAATAATTAAATTTAATTAATTAATTAATTAAAATGATTTATTAAATTAAAAATGTGTTTGACTGCAAAGAGTAATTAGATGACTTCCCCCCCAATATATGGTAGTGTTTATAGTAACAAGAGTCAGAGGCTCAGAGCCCGTGCTATGTCATAAAACTGATATTCTTATAATTGAGCCCCTTTACATTGCCGATCTAATAAGGCATGTGGCCACACACCTGATTTATTATCTCTTTGTTATCTCATCATTTCCATGAGTCATGATTATCTTTTGGCAATTTAATGATGGCAACTAGAGCAAATATTTTTAATGGTAATGAAATGTAGCTAAAAATACATCTCTTATTACTTCATCAAAGGTGGCTCAGTGGGTTAAAGTCTCTGCCTTTGGCTCAGGTCATGATCTCAGGGTCCTGGGACCAAGGCCGGCATCAGGCTCTCTGCTTGGCAGGGAGCCTACTTCCTCCTCTCTCTCTGCCTGCCTCTCTGCCTATTTGGGATCTCTCTCTGTCAAATAAATAAATAAAATCTTTAAAAAGGAAAAAAGGGGCGCCTGGGTGGCTCAGTTGGTTAAGCAACTGCCTTCGGCTCAGGTCATGATCCTGGAGACCCGGGATTGAGTCCCACATCGGGCTCCCTGCTCGGCGGGAAGCCTGCTTCTCTCACTCCGCCTGCTTGTGTTCCCTCTTTGGCTGTGTTTCTCTCTGTCAAATAAATAAAATCTTAAAAAAATAAATAAAGAAAAAAGAAAAAGAAAAAGAAAAAAATGCAAAAAAAAGAAATGCAAAAACAGGTAACTTCTCTATAACCTGAGTGAAAGAAATGCTTATATAACAGTAACTCAAACAACAGATACAGTAAAATATCAATAAATTTGACTATCTAAAGATGTTTAAAAAAAAAAAAAATAGTGTGAGCCAGGCATTATACTAAGCATGCTTTCAAAAAAAATGCTTTTGTTATTTGATTTAATCCTTGTATCCTTCTGAGACAAATGATATGATTCTCATATTATAGGTAAGAAAATAGAGTTCAGAGAGTTTTAATAACTCCAAATCACACAGCGTGTTGGTAGAGCTAGAATTCAAACCCAGGTCTGTCCAACTCCAAACTTCTGATCTTTCCACTGCACTATACTGCATGTAGGAATATAATTATATTTACTTCCTAAGTGTTAGAGTGGTTTATAAGAATGAAAATTTAAACGTGACTTTGTAAAAATAGCGCATCAAAAATCATAGCTCCAAAAATTCCATATTAATCCAGGAGCACTTTTTTTTAGCCAAAGTTGTTTAGCTTTCACAAACAAGCTGTTGTACATTGAGAATAAAATGCTTCCTATTCCATGTCAAAAGTACAGATTTGTTTCCTGATAAGATGTACTATTTTGGAAACTGTCAATTTCTTATTGTGATTCAGGTGCAAATAACAGGAAAGCATATGTTTTTCCTATCTTGGCAAACGGGAGGTATTTCTAAAAAAGAATGCTTAATGTAATGATTTAGATGGACATTATTTTGTACTGTGAGTTAGGAGAAAACAGATTATAGCACAGGATTGAAAGAAGTAACAATGGTCTACTGACCTCGACAGGAAAATCCAGCCAGGGAATTTCCCCGAGACTCTAAGCCATGAGGCAGGTCCTCAGAGACACTCAGTGCTCTTCCGTGCCCAACAAAGTGGAAAAAAATGAAAACTGTAGGTTTCCTGAGACATCCAGACAAATGCGAACTCTGAAAATGAATTACTTTGCAAGAACTGATATTCATGTCTATGTAAGTGTTGAATCACTAAATGAGTACACCTGAAACTAATATTACATTGTATGGTAACTAACTGGAATTCAAATAAAAACTTTAAAAAATTTAACATCAAAAGAGATACAAAAAAACCAAACTTGCCTTTACAATCCTTCCACAACTAAACAAATAGTAATGTGCATGTAATGTGGATTTTAAATGGTTGTGAAAACATAAAGAAAATATTTTTAAATGACCTATTTGTCTTTAGAAATTCAAATATTTTCAAAGATTCTCCCAAAAGAGTGTAAAAATTGGCCACAAGCCAATCCAAATATGAAAAGCAAACATGAGCACACACACACAAGCACTCGACAATCTCCTTTCCCTCAAAGCATTCTAATCTATATACCGCTGCTTTTTTTGCAGAGCTCACACGTGTTTTAACCGTTTGGATCTCCCGCCGTATCCATCCTTCTCCATGCTTTATGAAAAACTCTTGACAGCAGTGGAAGAAACCAGCACCTTTGGACTTGAGTGACCTGGAAAAGCGATGTCGAGCTCCATACAGACAAGCAATTTTAGAAGCTGCCCTCTTGAAGAATAACTGAACATTGGAAGCTTGAAGAGTACTCTTCCATTAGAGTAAAGCTGAATGCTCTGATTTTCCAGGAACACACACTCTGTCACATTTGGGAACCAGATAGTAGTGATGAGTCCTCTTGGAAGGATTGGGGTGAGCTTGATGCCCAAGGAACAACCCAACAGTCTTTCAATCAACTGTTGTTGACTGCCAAACTTTTTTCCATTTGTGTTATGTTCCAAGACAAAGATGAACCTGTGCACGATCAGCTCCATGGTCACTTTTTAGGGACTCAGGAGAATCTTGAAACCTACCACTGAAAGTGGATCAAGCCAAACTGGCAGCACTTAGCCCACTCTCCAAATCAGTGCAAGTGAAATAATATAATAAAAACCAGTATGTTTCCTGAAAGTACATTCACTGAAGCCCTAAGTTATAGCAGAATGTTCATTTTCTTGCTTATGAGTGCCTGCATGGTGTGCACCATAGGTTTCAGCATTCATGGGACACGAGCAAAAAGGAAACCCAGTCAACATGAGGTAACTTTAAAGATTTCCAATAAGGTGGTCTGTGAGAATGTATATGCAAAGTGATATGTGTGTAACTATGGCTGAAGACAAACTGTTATACAATGAATAACTAATGACAGATTTTATGCTTTATAATGCATGAAAACAACTTAAAAATAACTAGCAATTAATCACAGCATATCAGGAAAAAATACACATGAGTTCTGTTTTATTTTTCATAGGTTCACTATATTTATGTTCTTTAAGCTGTATATAAGAACCTACCCGTCATACTGTATGTATCACTGTTCCATTTCCATGTTCCATGCTTACTCGGGCATCATGCTAGTAACGTATCTTTTCAGCACTCTCAAGGGAACAAAAGGGCCTTTTATTTTTATAAAGGTACAAAAAAATTCCCCGAAATATTTTGCACTGAATGTACCAAAGTTGAAGGGACATTACAATACAACTAACAGCAACTCCATCACTTGACAAGTATAATAGAAAATCGCTTCTAAATCAGACTTCCTTCACAGTGCCATGTCTACCACTACAAGGACTGTGCATCTAAGTAATAATTTTTTAAGACTCACTATATGTGATAGTACGATATGCATTTATTTAAAATGCATTAGACTTCTTCCATCCATCAAATACTTTACAGGATGGCATTTAATACAGATATTTCGTATTTCCCCCACTGCTTTTTATTTGTACAGCATCATTAAACACTAAGCTCATTTAGGGAGCCATCAGCAACACCCAAGAGATCAGCTCTCTTTAGTAATAAGAATTCCATGTTCCCTCATCGGTGAAGACATCACAAATTGAAATTCTCAGTACTATATTTCTAAGCCTGCATTTTCAGTGATGCATACTTTTCTTATCAATATTAAGAAACAATTTTTCTATGGTATCTCAGAAACTGCATGATATCACTAATGTTATTTCTGCATAGTTTTATCAGAGGATGTTCTTCATTTTTATTGCTTTTGAGGACACTCCACATCATTGTTTATTTCTTGACTTATGGCTATAACCAATCGGAGTGAGTGCTTCAATAGAGTGACATTAAATCATGGATAATAAAAGCATTGGATTAACATTTGATTTGCCAGCCTGTGGTTTTACAGGCGTTGCCCAAACACCTCTTTGAGAATTATAAGTAGCCATGGAATTCCTATTATGGGATGTTGGCAATCTTGTATTTTATAGGATCACATGCACGGTTTTCACAGGTGGTTTGTAAGAACTAATTGCTCTCCTGTTGATTAAGCTACATTTACTACTGAGACCCTGAAGAGAAATACCATTCATATTGCATTCCTGAACTAAAGGCAGGTACTATAACATGGAGAAATGTTCCCCAAAAAAATGTTACTGAAATCTGAAGATAAGAAAGGAGGATTTATCTGTGTACTATATTTGGACCAGAGAAAAAGGGAAGAGAAAAAAGTTCTAATTGGAAATGTTAGTTTGTACTTACTGATCATGAATATAAGTATATATTTAATTTTGCAAACTATTTTTACTTGTTTGTATTTTTTTTCATTATAAGGAAAAATAGTTACAACATACTTAAAAAAAAAAACCCACACACATCCTTGATCCTACATAAGATGGTTCAGAGCTGGCATTCTTTAAGCAGCTGGTATAAAACGTTACACATTTCTTCAAAATTAGACCATGTTAGCTTTCATTTTGGTTTGTGACACTTTGTTACCATATTCCACATTATTATGTAAAAGAGGTTTGAAATAATATGCATCCCTTTAATTAATCCTAACAAATATATTTCTTGTTAAGGCATCAAACTTCTTCCCAAATTTACTGTTGCTCTTGTTCTCAGAATTGGAAATTATCGAAGATGTTCTTACCATATCAGAACACATGATAACTGATCTATTTTTTATTAGTAAAGCAAAAAAAGTCCAATAATAATTATAAAAACTTTAAATAACATTTCCACAGAATAAATTAGACTGTAATATCCTCTACAAAAAGAAATATCCATAAATATTTTCTTCTGGACTCAGAGCCTAGATGACTTGGCTCTGTGGTCTCATTTTCTTTAAGAAATTCATGAGTGATGGTTATATTATACTGTCTTCTACTATACAATACAGTCATGATGCATCATGTATGTACGCAGAACGTCTCTTAGATGAAACAAGAGGCACACTGTTGGCCTTCATTCTGTGCCAGTCCCTGTGTTTGATGATGGAGCCTCGAGATTCAAACTCTGCTCTTGGGAAGCTCACGGTCTAGAGGAGTATACATCAAGGTTTAAAAACAAGTATTTTTAATAAAATTTGGTATGTTCTACAATTAAGGAATACAGAAAGAATGGCTTATTCCACCTGGGAAATCACCTGACGGCTTCATACGTGGGAGATACTGTGGCTAAAAGTAAAAATCACATAAATGTTGTTTCTTTTGGTAACTAATGACATGTGATAGTGTGTCCACACTGGTCAGGTGGGGAGGCCCAGGGCGCATTCACATACTAGTGTTTAAAGTATGCAGATGGGGAGCCGAACCATGAAGAAGCAGCTCAAGGATCCTCAAATTATCAGAGAAATGCCAAAATTAAGTCCAGCACTTTCCTTCTGTTTTCCTTTCATCTGTGCTTCAGTGTAACTTCAGTTTTCAGTGAGAAAAATCCCAGTCCTTGAGCTCAACCCACTTCTTGGGTCATGATGTTTATTTTGTGCACAAAAACAAACGATCTTGATTAAAGAGGTGTGGTCACAATTTTCTAGCGTATGTTGGGTTTATAATTTGGTAGACATTCTGTAATCAATGAAGAAAAATCTGTTTCACTGGCATTAACCATCAGAAGTGCTGCAAGTGCATCCAAAATGATTAATAGTAATGGTAGAACGTGTGTGTGGCTCCTTAGAGTTTCAGAGTGCTTTCCTGTGCGCCATGTCTTTTGCTTCGCACAGGCTTCTGGCGGGTAGAAGGGATCAATCCCAGCTGGGTGGAGGCTGATTTTCACGGTCGACTTGCAAGATCCGTTTCAGCACTTTACAGTTACAATTCTAGATTTCATTTCAAGAAATATGGAGACCAGTGTTTCTACAAACATTCCACTCTCAGTGAATCTTGCAAGATGCTCTATCTGCCCAAATTCTCTCTCTCTCTTTTTTTTTTAACACTCTTAAAACGTGTCACCTTCTGAAAAGCCCATGGAAGAAATTAGTATATTTGTGGAGGAGAAAAACTCTTCATAGACTTAATACTTGTATTTTACTACTTGTAGTGAGAAATTTAAAACAGTGCAAAATTTAATGGCATTTGGTGGATTTTTATAGGACTAGTCATTTAGTTTTCTCAGTTATTATTTGGAAGCAGCATAATGGGGAAGAAAGTCTGCTTTAATTAGAAACCTTATTTTATTTAATTCTTAATGACGATGGATCTAGAAGCTCTGGTAGCTAGGTTTCAGTGATGTTGATGAAGGAACCCCTGCAGGTTCTCTTTTCCTCTCTGTCCTCCTCACATTCACTCAATTTTTGTCTTTCTTCACAAATTGTATTTATGATTTGACCACTTCTAAGACTCTTATAATAAAGAGTCTGAAAGTCTTTCCAACTTAACTGTATTGGAGAAATTCCCAAGGCAGGTGAAATGGTAACATACCATTATTAAAATATATCTGTAACTCTGCACAGTAAAAATATGCAAAAGAAGAATGTGACCTACTCTCCAAACCAGGCCTGAGGTTCAGCCCTGTTGTTCTCTCTTATCTGCTTTAGTTGATGAGTGAAAGCACACTAGCTCTTAGACACCTAACTTCCATAAAACTTGAGTTTAAATTAATGAGCATATCTCTTTTAATCAGATTCTAACTTTGCAAAACCTGTTACCTTTCTATTTTGATTGTGTTTTCCAAATAGATTTGTTTAGCTAACAAGGAAGGTCAGAGACATTAAGGCTTTCTAAATTGTGTCTTAAGGCCAACAGCTGCCCACTAGAAGGGCAATACAAAAAGCAAAAAGCAGAAAAGAGAGGCCCAGCAGTTATATTCCTCACCCCTGCCGGAATGTAATGCTAATTACTGACCAACTGTCAAGACTCAAGGGTGGTACCTCATTTCAAGGAGCTGGCACAAAGGTTATAATGTGTGTGTGCTACTTTTAATCACAGAACTCTGGGCCAGAAGGAATGCAGGGATGGTTGAGACAGGACCCTAGCAAAAGGAAAGTTAAAACAAGGGTTGGAAAGATCACTGTAGGGCTTCGATTTGGTTTCTGACTTTCGGGGGAGAAAAGAAGAAAAGAATGTCTTGCTGCCTAGCGAGGATACCGCTTGATGATCTGCCTGGTGGGAAATACCCTCGTTGTATAACTTTGGTAGGTTGATAACATCTCCGGTATTGTGCAACAGAATTTAAAAGTATTAAGCTAACCATAGGTGAATCAGGAAAATTTGACAATTTAGCATTATGTTGTGGATTTTGTTTAACTTCAGAATTCTGTTGCTATTATTAAACTTTCTATATAAGTAAAAAAAAAAATGATGTAGCTTGACATATTCATGACGCTTCCTTTGTTTCTCAGCAGACATTCTTTGACATTAGAATAGCTTTTGGGACATTTTCATGGTTTCTAGTGTTTACTTAAATCTTCCCTATTAATCCAAAAAGCAAAAACTCAAGAACTGGGTTGCTGAATTGCAAATGGAGACCTAATCAGTGCTTCCAGTTTTTCAGGATGCTGATCAAGACTGAAAACACATTGGCTTAGATTTAAGCAGTAGGCAGCTTATTTGACTTTCATGATGGTGCAGTTCAGCAGCATTGGCAGGCCCTACTTGTAGGGTTTACTGGAAAAACAGGGAAATTAAATTTATATATGTGATTTTTACATCTAGTGGCCTTGGGCAGGTGATATCTTTCTATTTAATTTTCTTTTAGGATATTACAACCCTGAGGAGTGTTGATAGGTATGTTGTGTGATTCAAACTGAATCAGCTATTACTGATGCAGGTAAGGAACCATCAGCAAACTTCTGGTTACTACATCTTCTGTAAAAAATGATGGGTAATGTTCAAGAAATACCTGGGAAGGATTAACCAGGTAATACACAGAACTGAATGTTCTTTTAGGATCTTAATGCTCGAAAAGCTGTTAGTACAACCTATTTTTCTTAATATGATATCGTAAGTAAAATTTGAAGCTGTTAATACATTGGAAAGTGCATAAGATTACATGTTTTTATAATAGGGATGCAGGCATTCCAAAGTAAATAAAAATACATGCATCTCTCTTGCCTCTTACTGAAAGTATTAATCTAATTTTATAATAATGCTTACTTTTTAATATTAAGGCTCTGTAAAAAAAAACCATATTTATTTCTAATATTTCAGTAGAGCACAGGTGATGTATTTTTTTAAGCCTTTCCGTTTCTTTTCACCAACTCCATCCATGTGTCTACTATACCATGTGTCAAAGTCAAGAACTATGTTTCTATTTTTGTTGAGTTGAATTATGCTTCATATTCATTCAATGTGACTTTTAATAGAGAATAATAATGGGAGGTATTTAGTATTAACATTAAGACCATACAGTTCTCATTTTACCTTATATTTAAATTTCATCTACTTTTTTCCAATGCAAATAATGCAGATTGTTGACACCCTAGAAATGATTTGTGGGTGGTATTAAATGGACCTGGGACTCTGAAATGTAGACTAGATGTTGGTTTTCTGGAAAGTTTGTATTCTTATTCTCACCTGAACCCCTGACTTTTGTGTTGTATTTTTTTATGATTCCAAAATGCTTTGAGGGAAAGATATTTTAATGTTACAATTTGTTTTATTTTCATACTGATCTCTATTTTTGTTTAAAACCATGTTGCATCATGAAATCACTTAATCCAAAATAAATCTTCTTTTAAAAAATAGATTATTACTTCTCTGTGATACATTTGGGAAAGAAAAAACTCAAGAAGAAAGAGAACAAAGTAAGGATAAAGGTCTCATGGGATTAGCATGCAACTTTGTGGATACAGAAAGTTCTCTTTTCATAATATTTATAATTGGGAATCCATTTTGTTTACCCCTAAAAGAATGTTTTAGTATTTGACATCCCATCAAATAATGTTGAAGAAATGAATTAAGTCATAATGGGCTGAGACTATTTGTTAAGTGATGTTGGTTAAATATTTGTTGCATAAACACATGTACCTACCACCACTATCACCCACATCAAAATCATCCAGGGTTCACATATTCACAAGCCTACAGGGGCCAACAAGGTATTGCGTGAGTGAACATGGCTGGATGTAAGCAATACAGAGTGCTGAGATTTACCCAAAGGGAACATTCTTATATTTTACTCCAGCTCTAGTCACATAAAACTCAGGTCCAGTGCTGAAAGCTCTTCTGATTTATCAAGAGAAACCTAGAAATCCAAATTTTTATGTGATCTTTCTAGGTTTTTTGAATACTCCGTGAATCAAAGCAAATATGTCTATTAGTTGAATTTGCCTTTTAACCCAGTTTGGAACCCTTGATTTAATCAATATCACTATCTTTTATACTTGATTGAGAGTGTAAATGAATTGACCAAATACATAAACTAAGACAAGTAGTTAACAGGAAGAGATAGGGGAAGAAGAAAGATAGCTATATATGAGGGCAGACAATCACTGAAGGATGTACTTGAAAATGATCTGTACTTACCAGTGTCTTTCCAAAAACCACCTTGTGTTAATTCATATAAGTTAAAAGTGCTGTCAATATTTCATGGAATAAATGTGCCATTAAACTCTTCATTCTGTATTTTAGACTAGAAATAAATTTCATATACCACATGATCGTAGATGAAGGAAAGACTCATCCTTTATAATGACTACTTTGACATCATTATTGAAAGAGAAGAGCAGAGATTGCATTCATGACAGATTTCCTGGTTTTTGTGTCATATTATTCCATCTATAACGTTTGACCTCAGTGTACTTTAATTATGATAAATGTATCTGCCTTTATTATATTTTCACATTAAAACCTGAAATCCATTTAGTTAGTGAATTTTTTAATAATGCATAATTTCCACCATCCTACTAACTGCTCCTGTGAAGTCTTCCTTGGTGTTTTTTTATTTCATCCTTTAAATGGAAAGCATTTAACCTCTTTATCAAGAAGGGGGAAAGGTTTTTTTCTACATACTTTTCTCTATTGATCAAAATGTTTACCTGTTAATGGCTCTTTCCCCTTCTAAATAGATACTTCCTTCTATAGATACTAGGTTGACTCATATAACACTTGTCAACCAAAGTAAATATTGAAATATAATTGAAATGAGAACATCTGATAAAGATAAAATGATCACATTGATAAAAATTGGCTTCACACATTTCATTGTCCTCATTATAGGTTCTTTCAAAAGATTTTTAGTCACTGGTTGTTCACATAGAAAGAAAAAGCAAGCAGTTTTCCAAAGCATAAATCATTGGAACAATATATATTTCCCTGACAACTTTTAATAATCTTGTAAAATACTACCTTTTACTACACAAAATAATGGAATAATATAATAACTCATGTCTAGTTGTTATTCAGTTGGCATTGGAAAAGGGATCCCAAATCCAAATTCTTGAACTTTGTCATGACATTACCATACGTCCCTCTCCCTGCTCCTACCCCCAAGTTAAATCTTAAACTCAAGGCCAAATAAAGACCTGCTTTTTATTACTATGAGGCTTTTCCTCCATTGTCAAATGAAGTCTTCTTTTAATTGGATTAAAAAATATGAAGGGCATCTTTTGCAGTAAATAGTTCTAAAGAGAACAAAAGAGGTCAAGAGGCTTCTATGCCTGTTTTTTCCTACACCCATACTCATAGCTTGACTCTCTGTATCTTATTTGCTTTACTGAGGGAAAGGAAAGTTTTAAGAAGAGAAACCCAGCCAGTAAAGAGAAGTAAGAGAATATGTTGCTACATGAATCTGAATATATAATATATGACTCTGTAGCTGGTCCAGATTGCCCACTCTACAGCTTCTTAGGGCAAAGGAGTCCTTAATGGAAATAGTACTACTGATGAGTCCAGAAAAATGGGAAAGCCCAAAAACACGATGGTCAAACCTGACTGAGGCTGGGCAGCTCCCCTTATCTTCCAACCCCATGGCCTGAAAATTCAAGAGAAATCTCAAGTGATGAAATCCCAAAAGAGAACAAGTTCCTGAACCTGACCAATCCAGATCAGCATTTCGTTTTTGAGGATGTATACATTTCCCCTGGGGATTCCATTCTGGAATGATGGGCTTCCCAGACCAAAACAACAAAACAAACCATTTTCAACTGTTGACTAAAGAACTACTTACCAATTATTTATAATTTACTATTACTCCAGTTTCAATTAATAAACTATGTCAAAAAAAATTAAATGTAGTGCCCAATGACCATGATAGAGAATCCTCCAAATATAAAAATGTAGCTGGAAGCCAGCCCTACCAAAGAGAATTACTTGTCTGCTTCATTCGCTTCTAAGCAAAACTTTCATATATCATCAAACTTGGTTTTAATTTGAAAGTAGGACTTTTCCCTTATTATAAGGCAATAACAACTGGTCCTCACTCCCCTAAATATTGAAGGAACTTGAAGACCCAGTAAGATACCACTCTAATTTCACCTATTCCTTCAGCCGACATTGTGTACCCTGTGGTGTGCATGCATTGCTTTGAAAAGCAATATCTATATCATCAGTTTCTTCCTCATACAATTCTACAGATGAGTTGGAGCTAAAATATTTAGGTTTATTTTCTCTCATCTGCAATTAACCTGTCTGTTATATCACTCATAACAATGTTTAAGGAGGAATGAAGATAACAGACTGTCTGAATCTGGGAACCAAGCAGGAATGCCAATAGTTTTGTGGCTGGCGTACATGTACAGGGTTTTTCTAACCAGCCACATAGTTTGGGTGTGGTGATTGTTGTATGCATACACGCTACTAAAATGATGTTTCCTAGCTGACTCTGACCTCCTAAGCTAAGGCCCTTAGTTAAGATACAAAACATATTTTTAAAATTAGCCCTACTCCTTAGAGAAATAGCTGGTCCTAAAAAATAGTCAAGATAAACCTGAACCATCATGTAATGCTTGAAAATAGGGAAGTACTTTAAAAAAACAAAAACAAAACAAAACAAAAGTCCCGGGCGCTTGGTGGGTGGCTCAGTGGGTTAAAGCCTCTGCCTTCGGCTCAGGTCATGATCTCAGGGTCCTGGGATCGAGGTCCACATGGGGCTCTCTGCTCAGCAGAGAGCCTGCTTCCTCCTCTCTCTCTGCCTGCCTCTCTGCCTACTTGTGATCTCTCTCTCTGTCAAATAAATAAATAAAGTCTTTAAAAAAAAAGTCCCAAAGATGGAAATATGTTAAACAGATACCAGAGCCAACTGAAAGGGCTCCAATGGTCAAAGCTAGAACAATTTCAACAACAAAATAAATAAAGCAGTATTGAATTACAATATAAAATGTAAAATAAATATAAGTCCATACTGATAAATAAATGAATAATTGATAAATAAGGAAGAGACAAAGCTTTCATGCAGAAGAATTCCAAATGATTTTTATAAAGACTCCATCCTTAAATGTAGGAATGTTCATCATAAATTCCCTCCAAGGAGTACAGCACAGAAGTCAGGTAGGGGAGAAGAGTAACTTTATAGTGAAGAAACCTGACAAACACTACCTAAGCCAGGTGATCAAGGTCAATATCAACAGTCCTAAGTCATGTGGCTAGTAAGTCCCTTTCACATGATGTGATAAAAATAGCACCCTACCTCTGTGGTCTTCTTCCTCAAACCCACCCCCTCAGTTTAACCATTAGAAAAACATAAGGCAAATCCCAATAACTATTAATATCAAGGTCATCAAAACCAAGAAAAATCTGAGAAATAGAGAACAACCATGGTCAAGAGGACCTTAGTGAGACATAGTGAATAAATATAATGTGGTAACCTGCATAGAAATGTGGAATGGGAAAAGGACATTAGGTAAATACTAAGGAAATCTGAATAAAGTATGGACTTTAAAGAATAATAATGTAAAATAATAATAATAGGGCGCCTGGGTGGCTCAGTTAGTTGGGCGACTGCCTTCGGCTCAGGTCATAATCCCGGAGACCCGGGTTCGAGTCCCACATCAGGCTCCCTGCTCAGCGGGAAGCCTGCTTCTTCCTCTCTCGCTCCCCCTGCTTGTGTTCCCTCTCTGGCTGTGTTTCTCTCCGTCAAATAAATAAAATCTTTAAATAATAATAATAATAATAATGTATCACTACCATACAAGCTTACCTAACATTCATTAATAACTAAGATTTGATGGCCTATTCTTGGATAAAAAGATGAAAGCACCCATGTTTACAGAATGGTGTGAAACAGTAGCTTTCCCACTGGAGTGTCATGTGGCAATAAAATTCAGCTCCATACATAACCCTTCCAACAATATTTGGTTGGTGAGCACAGGGTAATGGCTTAGTGTTGTGAACTTTATGTAGAAGCCACTTTTATGCAACAGGCTTGAGCAATGGAAACTTGATCAAGGCAAAAGAGCCCACAGTGACTACTAAACAGGCACATTAAGTGATGAACACTGATATAGCCATAGGCCCTAACTGACCTATGGGCTATTTGCAACAAGGCATTGTTCCTAAGATTACAAAAAAAAGGGAGAACTCCATACATTTCTATACTTCCTCACTCTGCCCTGTAACTATAGCCCCTCACCACCACCACGTGGCAGAGAGTCTCTCTTTTGCTGTCCTGCCTTCTGCTCCCTTGCAGCGTATTCAATAAACTTCTACCTCTTTATTCTGCTTTGGGTGAATTTTTTCCACTGCCTCTGCCACTGGCCCCCATCCAATCAGAATGCATCACACTTGACATGTGTCAAATATTTAAAAGGAATATTTATTGATAAAAACTAGCAATTATCATCCATATTTACCATTATTATACAAAATGGAATAAAGTTTAGGACCCACTTCAAGAGAAGAATAATCTCAAATATCTTTCAAATAAATTCATTTATATTAATAACCAGGTTATGTTGTTATTTACAACCCAACAGTTCTAACTACTGCATTCTATAAAGTATGAAGTACAATCTCTGGTATGCAGAAAATGCTCAAAAAATAATAATTATGGGGGAAAATTTTGATATCTGACCTCTACCTGGGCACTTCCTTAGCTAAAAAGAGTCCTGTCTGGTGTTGAAACTGTGGACTGGTTTTGTTGAGACCTATTCACTGCTCTGCTGCTCTGACCAAAGGGATAAAAGTTCTTCCCTTTGTTGTGACCCATTTCACTCTCAATGGATCCATTGTCTCAATCACATTCATGCCAGTTGTAGTCTGTTCTAACTTTTGAGGAGGCCCCACTTCTTCACCCACTGTGTGTCCAGATATGAGAGCCACATTTTTGTGTGATGCTAGAGACCTGGGAATAATGTCATGCCAGTTTCATCCAAGAAGCAGAAACAAACTCTTGGTCTTTCCTTTTCTGAGGGCTCATCCCCCACATGCTAAGGCACCAAGGTATAGTGTATAAAAATATGGCCTTCCTCCACCAGAGTAACTAAAATTAAAAGAACCAATGATAATAACAGTTCACAAGGATATTTGAGCAATGAGAATTCTCTGCATTGCAGGTAAGAGTGTAAATTGATGAAATCAGAGAGGGAGACAAACCATAAGAGACTCTTAATCATAAGAAACAAACTAAGGGTTGCTGGAGGGGAAAAGGTTGGGGGATGGGGTAACTGGGTAATAGACATTGGGGAGGGCACGAGATGTAATGAGCACTGGGTGTTATATAAGACTAATGACCACTGAACATTACCTCTGAAACTAAGAATATACTGCATGCTAATTAATTGAATTTAAATTTTAAAAAGAGTGTAAATTGATGGAACTACTTTGAAAAAGTGGCAGAATTGACCAGAACTAAACATATGAATAGCTATGACTTCTGAGTGTATGCTCAACAGAAATGAGTGGTGAGGGGCGCCTGGGTGGCTCAGTTGGTTAAGCGACTGCCTTCAGCTCAGGTCATGATCCCGGAGACCCGGGATCGAGTCCCACATCAGGCTCCCTGCTCGGTGGGAAGCCTGCTTCTCCCTCTCTCACTCCCCCTGCTCGGGTTCCCTCTCTGGCTGTGTTTCTCTCTGTCAAATAAATAAAATCTTAAAAAAAAAAAAAAAAAAGAAAGAAACGAGTGGTTATGTCCACCAAAACACACATTCAAGAATATACCTAACATTCTACTAATAGCACACTGGAAATAATGCAAATGCCTATCAACGTTAGAATAAATAAATAATGATTATATTAATTCATTGGACTATAACTCAAAGATGAAAAAGAATCAATTACTACTGTAATCAACAACACCTATGAATCTTGCAGACAAAAGAAGCCCATGACAAAAAAAGATATATCATAAGATTCCATATATATATATAAATTTTGAAAAGAGGGAACAGGATTCTCTCATGACAGAAGTCAAAATAATGGTAGACTTGGGTATATTGACTGAAAGGAAGTACAGAGGAACTCTGGTGGGCTAAAAAAAATGTCCTATTTCTTCATCTGGATGTTGTTTACAAGGATGCATAAATATTTAGATTTTATCAAGCTACATACTTGAAATATGAGCAATTCTTGTATGTAAGTTATAGGCTAATATAAAAACAAAAAAATTAAAGATCTAATTTGCTTAAAACAAAATATAGTCCTTGAAATATGATAAATCTGTCTCCATATCCTGGCTCAGCCACTTCTTGGTTGAATGGCCTTTGGCAATTTCACGAGTATGAGTCTTACTTTTTTCATTTGTAGGATAGGAATAATGTCTTTCTCATGCAGGGCTTTTTATGTTAAATGAGCTAATATGAATCTAACACACTGCTTTGCATTTGGTAAGTTCTCAGTATATTTACTTTCCTTTCCCTTTTTTTTCTGATAGACTGGCCTCACTGTTCCTATGCATTGTCTTTAGGAAGCCACCAGATCTCAGACCTATTTTAGGGAAAGGTAATTGACCTACCCTAACCCAAAAAGGAAACCAGCCTCTCCTAGATCAGATTACCAAATCACCTATTTTCTCAGATCCCTTTGGAAACTCTTCTGGCAATGATTCACTCATCTGTCCATCCATCTATCCATCCATTCATCCATCCATCCATTCAACACTTATTGAGATGCTACTTTGTGTAAAGACACCATGATAGTTGCTGGGGAAATGCTGGTGAAAAAGCAGACACAGTTCCTGTCCTTGGGAATTTACAATCTTGTTGGGAAAACAAGCAGTAAACAAATAAGTCCAACCTTATTAATTATGATAAAAAGTGCTATAAAGAACAGGCAGCAATACAGCTTCTCAGAGGATGTAACATCTAAGGTGAGAACTGAAGGTAGAAAAGCAGCTAGTTACTGGAAGATCAGAGGGAAAACTCCTGCACTATCCTATCATTGAAGTCTTGTAACATCCAAAATAATTACATAGTAAACATAAAAGACATACTCATGCCAATGAGAGTCTTCTCACATGTGAACACCTGTTGTAACATCTCTTCTGCTTCTCATAAGAGTTTTTTTGCATACTTCCTGTTTCTTAAAAGTTAGACTACCAGATAAGTAACTTTCTACTATAATAATACAAACTCATTTGTATAATGAGTTATGGAGATAGGATATTTGGGAAATAAGAAATGAGAACAGGTAACCTACTGCTTAGTGCAGAATAATGAAAAGGCCATGGGATTTGTTGTCTGAATCCAAATTCTATCTCCATTTCTAAGTGTATGACCTCAAGCAAGTCACTGAATCTGACATCTCTGAATCTGAGTTTCCTCATCTGAGAAATAGGAGTAATAACAACTATCTCAAAGTTATCTTTCAAGAATTAAATAAAATAACATATACATAGCATCTTGCATGGAAAAGTATGATCATGCTTTATTTAAAACATTCCTGCCATTTCACTATATAAAAACTTTAACCCTTTGTGCTTATTAATCTCACTACGGAAATGTCAGCTTTTAAAAAACAGGTACACTCTTGTCATTTAAATATTTTCTGTGAACCTTGGCTTGATTTGGAATTCTTAGTTCTGTGTTAAGTCTTATTACTTCAGGTGGTGAATCATTCTTGATTTTCCTAGTTCTCCACCCCAAACTGCCCAGGCAATCCAGAGCAGCTGTGGGGAGTGAGTGGGGCTCATCCAGTTGAAAGCACAGGACCACTAAGTTTTGGGGTGCTACCAGTGCTGTATGTGGTTGCAGACAAAATGGCCACGGGGCTCAGCCTGGCTTGCCATCCGGACTTGGGGCCCTCCTGACAAATTACAGCCTCTCTTCCTTCCCTATGGTCCAAGGTTGCTCTATGGTAGGGCCTCCTATAATGTCTCAGAAGAAGGGTAGGGGTGGGAGAGGAGAGAAAGCAGGTCAGATCATTTTGCTCGTTGAATTTCCTGTCTCTTAGAGTGTTTACTATCTTCACTTCTAGACTAGAGCCCAGACCCTAGTTGGAAAAGTCACTCTCAGAGTTTTTTTCTCATTTGTCAAGTGGGGTAATGTTAAGCCTTGCTCACAGTATCCTCAGGATTGTTGAGGCTCAGATAAAAAATATAGCATTTGAAAGCTCCATGTTAACTAAAATGCTATACAGATTTCAGATGCTATTAATATGAATAAATTATGTGCCACATTCAGCATACATGGCTGACCTAGAAGCTTTTAGACCTGCTTGAGCCTGAGTTATTAGAAGGGGATTTTTCTAGGTCAATGAGTAATGGACAGTGTCTCAAATGTATTGCCTATTTTTACTTTGAAAGAGCAACCTTCTCAGAAATAAACTTCATACTGAGAACTTAAGGCCTGTGAGATTAAAAGATATTTAAAAACTATACAAAACTAGCCTATTCTAATAAATAGTATAACTTACTTGGGCAAATCTAAATATGCTACTGACCTAGGTTAAACTGAGCAAGACTCGCTGCAGAAATGGGAACTGATTAAATCTTTATTTCTTCAATTTCCTGTTCTTAGCAAGTAGAGAGAAAAGCAAATACCCTGGGTGAGAGAGGAAGACACAAAGACGAATGATTTTATGCCTGTGCAACTTCTCCAAAGTACACCAAGATAATCATCTGCAAAGTGTTTAAAAAAAAACCCTCATTTTAAAAGATGCACCCCCAATATAGGCTTGAGAAAAACAGGTAATCATTGGTTATCACGTGTGCCTGCTTTTTTATTTCTAAACATGTTTCCAAAGTGAGGTGTGCAGATTAATGCTTTTCTGTTGACTTCTCCTATAAACAAAACTTTCCTCTGAGATGTAACGGTAGAGATACCAGAACCCCTAACTAAACTCAAACCTGGACAAAGAGCATGAAAGGGATAAAAAGGACAGGTTGCTTTCCTTGTATGTTTTTCCTGGATTATTTCAAGGCACTACTTCAAAAGATCCTTAACTGCAGACAGTATTTCGATTGTAAAAGATACTTTCTCTAGTAGAAATTAATTTAAATTAATTTAAGTCCCCAATAATCTGAGTTATCACCATCAAATGGGAAGATCTGAAGGGTCTAACTGGCCCACATACTTTTCACTTTTGAAGTCTAGCAAGAAAATGACCAGACTAAAATATTTTAAAATTTGCTTGCAAAACTGTAGAAGGTAGAACCATTCCAGGTCCTAGGAGCTCAAATAGAAAAGCATTATATTTTATATATCACATAAAATAATAATGAAAAGCAACCTCATAGGAACCAGTTCCAAAATCCTTTGTGGATATTTGGTACATTTGAAAGCTTGTGTGCCGTTTATGCCTTTTTAAAGCACTCTGTAAAACAAGATACTCTCAATGTGTTAGAACATTTCTGTTTTGATTGGCTCAGAACTGCTGGAGGTACTTACAGTGATTTATAAAGAGCTAAGCACATGGCATGGCGTCATCACTCATTCCCTTCAGAGCCTCTTGCCCATTTTATAGAAATTGCATAACTGGGAAGTAACACAATGAAAATCTTACACTCTGCTGGTTAAAAGTTGGATCACAATGCCAAAATCTAGCTAAAAGTTTACAGCTAGAGTAGAAGGACAAGATTTTTTTTTCATCTTATAAAACACTAAGCATTTAATTTATTTATATAATTACTGGTTTCCTATAGCAGATTAAGGAAAAAATATGTTTATTTCACTTTTTCTTTCCTTTAGTTAACCATGGTTAGTTTGTGGAATTCCAGAAAGGCTGATGCTAAAATAAACCAAGATCTATAATTACAGAAGTTAACTCAGAAACCAGTTCTTGGTATGATCAGTCAGAGTTATTAACTGCAAACAATTATGCATCTCTTGATGATTGAGGCTACGAAGGAACATATTACAAGGATACTGTGTAGCTCATAGAAGAGAGATCTGGACTGGAGAACCAGGGTCAAGACAATAACCAGGAATAATATCCAAAATTATTTTCACAAATTTTTCAGGTGAAGACAGCACTCCTGCTACCAGACGGGATTCTAGGCTACAGTTGTGGACACCACTAAGAGTGCACAAAGAGAGACCACAACAAGTGTCACTTCCGGGACCTGATTTCCCTGTCACTTCTCCTTCCGTCACTGAGTTGCTCCTGGCCTCTAGCCTCACTTGCTCCACATCGAGGCTCAAGTGTAAACAGGTGGTTGATAGAACCTAGGGTAACTGCTCCTGCCCGAGCTGCAGGGGAGGCTGGGAGTGTGAGTACTCGGCATTTTCACTTCCACAGACTCAAGTGGTGAGAACTTCTCATAACTGGAGGGAGCAAGATAAGATGTGTCCATGGAATAACATATGTTCCAAAGCAGAAAGAGCAAATTGGTCCCTGTGATTAGACTAGTAGTTCTCAATTTTTTCTCATTTTCAAAATTATGAAGAATCTTAAGGAATTTTTATTTATGTGGGTTGTAGCTGTCCATTTCTACCATGTTAGAAATTAAAGGAGAAATTTAAAAAAATATTTATGAATTCATTTAAGATAACAACAATTATATGTTATCATACATGACATGCTTTATGAAAAAGCATCGTATTAAACAAAACAAAAGAAAGTGATGATTTGGGTGACATTTGTTTTATATTTTTGCAATTTGTCTAATTTCTGCCTTAATAGAAAGAGTCAGCTATGGGCAGAATGAGAACATATCTGTTTCTACATTAATATGTTGTTATATCATACACTCTGAAGTCTCAGGAAAACAAAATTTTTATACACTTGTGGGAGAATATGAGTGAAAAGAGTAAATATCATCTTAGTATTGTTATAAAAATAATTTTGACTTTGGGGACTCCCTAAAAAGTTGTAGGGTCTCCTTACTACAGTTTGAGACTTGTTGGATGAAAGACTCACTTTGTGATGGAAATTAGATGGTATATATTATATTGACACATACAATTCTTTGGATTCCTTTCTTTTTTTAAAGATTTTATTTATTAATTTGAGAGAGAGAGAGAGAGAGAGAGAGAGAGAGAGAGAGAGAGAGAGAGAAGAGAGAGCGCATGAGTGGGGTGAGGGGCAAAGGAGAAGCAAATTTCCTGGTGAACAGGAAGCCGGATGCGGGGCTCCATCTCTGGACCCCGGAATCATGACTTGAGCCGAAGGCAGAAATTTAACTGACTGAGCCTCCCAGGAATCCTCTTTGGATTCCTTTCTTATTCCTGTCACATATATTTTTATTCAAGATTTGGAAATTTTTCTCAGAGGTTGACAGGATTGGGCCTGCATCAAATCACTAGTATGGTAATCTGCATAGACTGCAAAAATAACAGCAGGACTGTATTTTTTTTTTTTAAGACTTTATTTATTTGAGGGAGAGAGAGAGTTGGAGGGAGGGGCAGAGGGAAAGAAAGAGAGAATCTCAAGCAGACTTCCTGATGAATGTAGAGCCCAACACGGGGCTAGATCTCACGATCCTGAGATTGTGACCTGGGTGGAAATCAAAAGTTGGATGTTTAACCTACTGAGCCATACAGGCACACCTGTATTTTGGTTATTTTATGGATTTATCCTCTCCTTTAATATCAAAGATTATTTCTGGCTTTAATTTCTGATCTGTAACTATAAATATGGATATTTTAAGTAATGAGAGTCATTCATTCTTTTAAACTACCATTTTATTTTAGATCAGTTTAGATTTACAGAATTATTGCAAAGGTAGTTCAGAGATTATGTCACAACCAGTTTCTCCTAGCAGTATCTTACATTAGTAGGGTACATTTGTCATAATTAATAAACTGATATTAGTTAGCTGATATTAATTCCTATTGTTAACTAAAATTCATACTTTATTCAATTATTATTCAATGTCATTTTCCTGTTGCAAACTCTCATCCAGGATGCCACAGTTAGTCATCATGTTGCCTTAGATACCACTCGATTGTGACTGCTTCTCAGACTTCCTCGGTGTGTGTGTGTGTGTGTGTGTGTTTAACATAGAATGTATTATTTGTTTCAAGGGTACAAGTCTGTGATTCATCAGTCTTACACAATTCACAGCACTCACCATAGCACATACCCTTTCCAATGTCCATCACCCAGTCACCCAGTCGCTCCCACCTCCCTCCCCTCCAGCAACCCTCAGTTTGTTTCCTGAGATTAAGAAACTTCCCTTGTTTTTGATGACCTTGACAGTTTAGAGAGACCAGACCAGATATTTTATAGGATGTCCCTCAACTGGGATTTATCTGATGTTTTTCTCATGGGTAAATGGGAGTTATGGGTTCTGAGGAGGAAGATGACAGAGGCCAAGTATCATTCTCTTTATATTATATTAAGGGTAGGTATTGTTAATGTGACTTGTGGTTATTTGTTAACCTTGACATCTGGCTTGAAGTAGGTGACTGTCACCTGGCTGTCAGAAGTTTTTCACTGTAAAGTTACTTTCTTCCCCCACCTTTCCACATTGTCCTTTTGGAAGACTGTCACTGTGTATAACCCACACTTAAGGAGGGGGGAGTTCACTCCACCAACTTGAAGAGTGGCTATGTAAATTATTCAGAACTCTTCTGTATGTAGGGAAAATTTATTTATTTATTTATCTAATCCTTTTTTTATATATTAGTTTGTATTCATGCACATCTATGTTACTCTTTGGTTTATAATCCAATACTACTTTATTTATTTAACAAAGTTACTCAATTGTCCCAGCTTTGGTCATTGGGAGCTCTTTCAGTGGCTCCTGGGTCCCTTTGACATATTTCCTTCCCCATTCTTACAAACATCAATTTCTCCAAGGAGCCTTGGTTTCTTTTATTAGAGAATCATATTGGAAAACAAGACCTGAGTTGTAGGTGTGCTTATTGTTACTCTCATTGCTTCTACACACTCTGACACATATCTATTCATATCTATAAATATTTCTACGTGTAAACATTTGCACCTATATTAAACTCAGCATTGTTCATATCCATTATCTCTAATGTTAATCCATTAGCACAAGGATCATTCTAGCCCCCTCCTCTTGAATTTGTTGTATATTTTTAAAGTTATTTTAAAAATGAAAAAATTTTGGAATGGTAATTATGAGAGGAAACAAAAAGATGAAAAGATCAAGGACTCTAGGAGATAAAATGAATCAAACACCCAAGAACTGTCTACTCTATTGTAATCACCACAGTTATTAAATACCCACAGTAAAAGGCCAGATAGTTGAGGGTGAGCTTGAATCCTGGCTCTCCTAGTTACTACTCCACTAGTGACTCAGATTATATAACTTCTCTGTCCCTTAGTTTTCTTTCTTTGAAGGAGGAAAACTAGACACTTTGCTTATAGAAGTGTGAGGATTAAATAAATAAACACAAATAGCACATTTAGAACAATGCCAGGTTCACTATTTATAAACTATTGTTATTCTTACCCTGTGGGGTATATTATCATTTCCATTTTACAGATGAAAAGAAAGAGAGGCATGGATATATTATTACAAGCTCAAGGTCTCACAGATAGTAATATGTGCCCTTTAAAGAGTTCTAAACAGCTGTATACCTACATCCTTTTTGTGAAAATGAAGCTATGAAATGTTATTCTATATATCTAGAGGGAAAATGAACTATAGGAAAAACTCAAGGATGCTTTGAATATCCTAAGTGTTAGGGGTGTTGTGATAATCATTAATACTACCATTTCCCAAATTACCAACACTTTTGTGCCATGAAAGTACTCAATTAGTGGAGTAGATTGACCTCTCAATGCTCATGCTGTTACCCTAAGCCAGTTGAGGCAAGGACCGTTCCCAAAAAGGGAGTTGGTGGACGTTAAAAGTTGGCTCTGCCTTATCTATACCTGTTGCTGCCTATTGTAAGAAAATGACTCAGCTGTGTGCTTTGGGGAATGGGACATCAGGCCATGATTTATGGAATATGCCCTTGTAGAGGAGGCTTCCTAGGAGAATAGAAAGAAAAGCAGTTTTGGGGGGGAGGGGGAGAACTAGTAGACATTTATCTACTCAAATAAGTGACAATTTTGCACCCTACATTCAATATCTACTTCCTTTTAGACACGAGTGACTCAAATTCCTTTATCGTGTACAGCCCTGGACATCCACATTTGTTGACTCTACAGCTTCATTTTGAACCCGGGTGCCTCCACCAGGTGGATGCTGAAGGCAGGAGCAGCCACCTCCCTCTCCTCTTTCCTTATAGTGACTTTACCATATTTTTCCCTCAAACATTTCTCTTAGCCCTCCTAAGAGGTGAGGGAAACCATAAGTATCTTATAAAGTCATTAGACAGACATTCATTTAGGACCTACTATGTCTCGAGCATTTTGCTAGTCACAAGGTGCAGTAGTGAGCCAGATACATGTAACCCTCCTCTTCAGACAGCCTGCAGACCTCTGGAAAATAAAAGCCTCTCATGAACTGGTAGCGTACTCTTGTCCAGCAATGGGCTCCATGTGCACTATCGTATTTAAAGTTCGCAGAGGTAGCTATTATTATAATCCCCATTTTACAGATGAGGAAACTGAGAGTTGCTCAAAGTCACACAAGTTGCTTCTTGCCACAAGAACTGGGCAAGACTGAGACACGAATGCAGGTCTGCCTGATGCCCCACACCTGACCACGCATACATCCTCTCTCTCTCTCTCAGCTACCAGGAGGCAGGACCTCAGGGTTCTGTTCATGGCTGGAGGGTAGCAGCTATTCTCCAGCTTCACTGCAGTTTCCACTGAATGCTTTGATTTGCAAATATAAAGGATTCTCTGAGGCACAAGGTTAAGCAAATTGTGGCAGACAGCTGGCAGAGGACAGCTGCAGACCAGAAAATGTGGCCGGATGCTCTGGGGGAGAGTAAGACGGATGTGCAGTGAGGCAGCTCCAAGCCGTGACAGACCGAGGTAAGAGGGACTGACAGATTAAACCACGTAGCCCCTAGACCAAGTGGAAGGAGCCCAGAGATATTCTAGGACACACTGTCTTTATCAGGTTAGCAACTACAACTAGGATATAAGTACATTTTTCTTTGCCCAGGTCATTCAAGTGATTATTCAAATAAGTTTTAAAATCTGGGTTTTTCCCCCCCTGAAGTATGGCTGAGGTAATGACATAGAAAGACCTCAGGATTAAGGGTCAGGAGACTTTAATTCTTGTTCAGATACCCACCAACTAGTTCATTTGTGTGCTCTTCTGCTAGCCCGTTAACTTCTCTCATTCTGGGCTGTCTCCCTTCTAAAACAAGGGAATTGGGCTACTGAACCTTACCAATTTTTGAAGTTTCCAACTGCCCTGATGCTATGAGTTAGTGAGCACCTCCAGTGTGCCTAGTACCACATTAGAAATTTGAGGTTCAGAAGCAATTGTAAGGCACATGTATAGTTCCCCGGACCTGGGCTGTCCAATGCAGTAACCACCAACCACATGTGGTTATGGAGCACTTGAAATTGTGCCTCACAATTTTATTTCATTTTGATTAACTTCGAATTCAGAAACCGACACTGCATTCAGTTACTGAAAACTTTTATGTCTGAAAAGACATCCGGATGTGATTTTTCTTTTTTCAACAGTAAATTTTGTGCAACCTAAATACAGTGTTTCCAATGAAAATTTCATATTCAAATTGTAATCTGTGGTGTAAAAATATACTAGATTTAAGACAATATGGAAGAAAAAAGTTGTAAAATACCTCAATAATTGCATACGGAGGGGCACCTAGGTGGCTCAGTCAGTTAAGCGTCTGCCTTTAGCTCAGGTTATGACCTCACGGTTCTGGGATTGAGCCCCGCATCAGGCTCCTTGCTCATGGGGAGCCGGCTTCTTCCTCTCCCCTCCCCTTGTTTGTGTTCTCTCTCTGTTCAAATAAATAAATAAAATCTTTTTAAAAAATAATTTCATACTGATTACATGTTGACATCACAATATTTTGGACATACTGGGTTAAGTGAAATATACTATTAAAATTAATTTCACCCATTTTTCTTACCTTTTAAATGTAACTACTAGAACATTTAAAATGACATATGCAGCTTGCATGTTATTTCTTTTCCGGAGTTTTAGAAGTTTATACTCTTATCGGCTGTGGTGCGATGGGTGGCTTGACTGGCAACCTAGATCATCAGTCATAGGTGCTTTGGAGAAAAGACTAGTATCACCCTTTGAGGAAAGGAATAGTATCACTCTCAGCATTACTCTCATCAGGAAAGTCTTGTCCCAATGACTTTTGCTAACAGGGTTTGTTTTAAGAGAGCCAGGGTATGTGAGGACTCTGTGGTCCCCCTGCTTCCCAAACTGGGAATGGGCTGTAAGCACCATGGATAAAGCAGTGTGACTTAACCATCTGAGTACACTCAGCACTTCTCCCTCTATTTGGACCAGCCTGTGTCCATTCAGCCTGAGTATCCCTGTTGGGTGGAGGTTTGAGCCAAGCCCCTTAGAGGTTCTTGCCCCCCAACTGCATCTGGCTCCCTTTAGCCCTTTTTGCCTGGCCATAATTTTCAGGTTTATCCAGTTGGAAACAGGTAGTAGGTAGTAGTGTCTGATTGCTTGCCACAAAGATTAAACTGTAGGATCTTGACATAAAAATAACTGGTAAGGCTTTCTTCAGAAGGAGCATATGTCAATGGCAGGAGTTTTGGATTCGGGCCTTTTTCATTGCGTAAAATTCCACCCTCCTCTGCATCTGTAGGGAATAAATGTGTTATCAGGGAGGATATGTCCAGATATCCTTGGTCAGTATGTGTTCAACTTGTGGTGATGGACCTGGTGTGATGGAGGAGGGTCACTTTCCCTGGGCACAGAGTGATGAGTAATGTGGTGTGAATAGAAAGGACCAACCCCCACCCCCCTAGTGCCCCTGACTCCCGGTCACAGAGGGTGATTCATCTGCAGTGACTGGGAAGGACCACTGAATTAGCCTGCTAGAGCTGCTGTAACAAATACCTCAGAATGGATGGCCTATGTCAGCATATTTAGTTTCTTCTGAGGTCTCTCTCCTTGGCTTGCAGATGACTGACTGCCTTCTCACTGTGTCCTCACTGGGTCATCCTCAGGCTGTTTTATAATCTCTTTTTTTAAAATTATTTTTTAAATCAAGACATAATTGACAGGTAATATTATAGTAGTTTTAGGTATACAACATAATGATTTGATATTTTATGCATTGCAAAATAATCACCACAATAAGTCGAGTTAACATCCATCCCCTTACGTAGTTTCAAATACACTTTTTTCCTAGTGAGGAGAAATTTTGATGTCTATTTTCTTAGCACCTTTTAAATATGCAATACAGTATTGTTAACTATAATCATTATGCTGTACATTATATCTCCATGACTTAATTATTTTATAACTGGAAGCTTCTACCTTTGACCCCCTTTGCCCATTTGTCCCATCTCCTTCACCCTGCATTTCTAGAAACCACCAATCTGTTATTTATCTATGAGATTGGTTTTTTGTTTTGCTTTGCTTTTGATTCTACATATAAGTGAGGGTTCTTGTTTTTCTGTCTTATTTTACTTTGCATTTATTTCACCTTGAGGTCTATCTACATTGTTGCAAATGGCAGATTCCTTTTTGTGACTGAATAGTATTAGGTTGCATATGTATCACAATTTCCTTATCTATTCATCCACTGATGGATGGATGCTTAGGTTGTTTCCATATTTTGGCTACTGTAGATAATGCTGCAGCGAACATGGAGTGAAGATATCCTTCCGAGATGATGTTTTTGTTTTCTTTGGATAAATACTCAGAAATGGAATTACTGGATCATATAGTAGTTATTTTTTTTAACTTTTTTTTTTTTAATTTATTTGACAGAGAGAAACACAGCCAGAGAGGGAACACAAGCAGGGCGGGTGAGAGAGGGAGAAGCAGGCTTCCCACCAAGCAGGGAGCCTGATGTGGGGCTTGATCCTGGGACTCCGGGATCATGACCTGAGCTGAAGGCAGTTGCTTAACCAACTGAGTCACCCAGGCGCCCCTATTTTTTTTAACTTTTTGAGGAACCTCCATACTTTTCCATAGTGACTGCACCAATTTACATAGTACATGCAGGTTCCCCTGTCCCCACATCCTTGCCAACTATTGCTATTTTTTTTTTGTCTTTTTGATAATCACCATTCTGACTGGCATGAGGAACATCATCTTATTGTAGTTTTGATTTACATTTACCTGATAATTAGTGATATTGGGCATCTTTTCATTTATCTGTTGGCCACCTGTATGACTTCTTTGAGAAAATGTTGAGATCTATTGCCCATTTTAAAATCAGATTGTTTTTTGCTATGAGGCTGTGTGAGCTCTTTACATATTTTGAATGTTAACACCTTGTCAGACACATGATTTGCAAATATTTCCTCCCATTTCAGTAGGTTGCCTTTTCATTTTGTTGATGGTATCATCTCTTCATCCTGGAATACCATTCACCTATATAATCCCATTTTACCTTAATTATCTCTTTGAAGTCCTGATCTCCAAATACAGTCATATTCTGAGGTACTGGGGATTAGGACTTCAACATAGGAATTTGGCAGATACAAAGCCCATCGCAACCACCATCCTTCTTCAGTATGTGGCATTTGAGGATCAACTTAATGAAATGCGTGGTCAGACCCAATGCCCCCAAAATGATCATTAGGTCACATGAAGATTTCCTACTCAAGGGAATGAGAACAAAACATGCACCAATGACAAGGCTATGAATGACTTTAGGTAAATGTGATTGCATGGAAGGACAGAACTGACTCCTGAATTTTATTGCAAGGCCACAGGTGGTATAGTCCGCTCCTCAACACCAGGAATCCCTTGTTACTTGAACCACAGTGCCTGAGGCCAAGCAAGTGTAGTCAAATCTCCTTGGCATAATGTGCTAAATCCTGGCTGGCAAATGACATCAGCACAAGGGTTAAGAATCTATTTAGGGGCATAAGAGAAACACATAGAGCAAATATTACGTGAGCCCTGCATCAAGCAATGTAAGGCAAAGAGGTGATCAGGCTGAGAGTGGAAAGGGGAAATCAGTAAAGATTTCTGATTTATGGAGATGGTAGCCTTCTTATAGTTGGAAATTGTTGAACAAATGCTGATGAGGAGGATGGTTAAAATCTAGAGGCAAGGCAGGGACTGGAAATGCAAGCTATGAAAAGATCTTCTAGAAGCTGATGGTTATAGCCCAGGGCTTCTGAGTAAGGAAGGTTGGTTTAAGGCAGTGATGGAGAAAGCTCTGCCTCTGGGTGTGAAGTGATATGGAACTGGGTTGGTGACAGAGGAAAAGGCAGATTGAGTGTGTGGAGATTAAGAGCTGGCAGGTGATCAAATGTTGTAATTGAGGAGGCCTAGCATTACACACACACACCCCCAAAATTATTATGATGATATCTGTGATTCCCAGAGATTACTGGTTCCAGGGCTGGTACTGAGACCTCTGGGATGTCACCCCAGTGTTCATAAAAGAAAAGATGGGAACAGTCTTATTGGTTTGTGAAGTTTTAGATGATGATAGCTGAAAAGTCCATTTCAGCATGAGGCTTTCTGTTTGTTTCCATGCTAGCCATAGACTTCTCTAGTCAGTTCAATTCTTAGCAGCAAAAAAAACCAAACAAAAACCAAACAAAAACAAACAAAAACAAAAACAAAACACAAACTAGACAGATATAAGCAGTATTCTCCTCTACATGATACATTATGTGGAGTTGAATCAGTTAAGTAAGGGATGAATCAGTTAAGTAACAATGGGCAGACTTCATTAAATGATTATAAGGCATTTAATGCATTTATCTTAAGAAAAATACAGTATGGAAGAGTCAACAGATGGCTTCATGGGAATTTGATTGGCTTACTGTGATAGAACAAGAAAAACCTCCTCTTTAAATGTTGACTGGGGGCTCCTGGGCAGCTCAGTTTGTTAAGCGGCTGACTCTTGATTCTGTCTCAGGTCATGATCTTAGGATCTTTGGATGAGTCCCATGTTGGGCTCAGCACTCAGTGGGGAATCTGCCTGAGAATTCTCTTTCCCTCTCTCTCTGCCCCTTCTCACGCTCAATTTCTCCCTCTAGAATAAATAAATCTTAAATAAGTAAATGTTGCCTGAATGTTACAGCCTTTTGAAAGAGAACTATTTCTCTCCCAATATATTTTCCTACTAATCTTCTACAATTACTGTAAATACAATTGTGTCTTGAGCAGAACTTTCAACCTTTTCATTTTCTTCAAGGGATGACAGATTCTGAGTAGTTGCTGTGGGCTTTCATCCCTTCCTTTAGCACCCTACATGCAAAACCAGCAATTCATCCTATCCAGAGTTTCCTTACACTGCCTTCAGCCAGACCTCAGGCCTCAGCTTCCTCAGGCGAACTTCAGTAGCGGCGCTCAGGCTCCATAAATCCCCAAGTGATGCTGAGATTTGCCAGGTTGAAGTAAAGTGGGTCTCCACTTCAGGATGGTTTCAAGTCATAGGGAAGATGACTAGGAAGAGTTAGAAAGAAGTGTTTGGTGGGTCCAGAAGTTTGGGATGAGTAAGCAGCTGGGACTAACTTTATTTCTTCCTCTTTCCATTTAGCACATATTCACGCCTCGCGGACTGACCACTCTGAAAGCAGGGAATGGTGCACCCAGTCGAAGTTATAGCCTGGCGCTCAGCCCTTGGCAGCAGCCTTGCGTCTCACCCCTCCCTCGCCGCAATTACCCCTGCGCCCCCACCTGCTCTGCCACTCCGCCGCTCCGCCCAGCCTCCAGCAGCACCGGCCACACCCTCTCACTGCTCCGGGACCGCCCCCCACCCCGCCACGCCACACCACGCCCCGCCCCGCCCCGCAGCACGCGCCGCGGCCGGCGCCCCGCCCCACCTATCACGTGATAGCGCCGCCCTATCTGCGCGCTTGGATTGGCCCTCCGAGCCGAGGGGGTGGGTTCTAGCTTACAGCACGGCCCCGCAACGCGGCTGCAGTTTTCAAACCTCAACTGTAAGCTCCGGTTGCCGTCTCTGCTGCGGTCGCCGGGAACCACCTCACGGGGAAACAGATCACGACTGTTGGCCGTTGTCCAGAAGAGTAAAAGTGGGTCCTGCCACGCTCGGAGCTACCTGGCGCCTCACTGGGCTAGAGCTGGAGAACAAGTCGTGTGGTGGCCACCGGCGTGGTGCGGGACGGGAGCCCCCTTGGAGGGGGCAGCCCCGAGAGAACTTGCTGCGGCCCGAGGGTCAGTGTCTTTCGCTTCGCGGGACCGCGGTTCTGCCGCGACTGGTGGGTGGGCTCGGGGCTGTGACTCTGAATCCCTGAATCCGTCCCCTTTATCTTGGGTATGAAGACCCCCACACCCTAACGTTGGAGAGGTCCGGAGGAGGGATGCAGGCAGTGTGGGCGGATTCGGGGTCTCCTCAGAACCCGGACCCTCGGCCTGGTAAACGTGGACTCCGACTCCTCCGACCCTCAGGTGGCCCGAATGCCCCGGGCCCCTCTCTGCTCTCTGGCTGGAGCCGGCCTCGCAGGTTTCCTCCGGGCTAGGGGGTCTGGTGGTCCTCCAACCCCTCCCCCCAAGTCGGGGCGCGAGTCTGTGCGCGCGTGTGTGTCTGCGTGTGCGCGCCGTCGCCTGGCCGGTCCGGGCTCTCCCCAGTCGTGCCCCTCGGGGCTCCCTTCGCGAGTGGCTCGCTCGCGCCTTTCGACGTGGTCCTTCCTGGCCTTACCTTGTTCACAGCTGTGGTGTGGGCACAGGACGTGTTCACATGGACTGGTGGACGCGTTCTGCTCACAGCTGCCTTTCGTGTCCAGAAAGTTTGTGCTCATCCCGTGGGGGCATTTTCAGTTACTGCTTGTGAACAGTGTTGTAAAGCCATTGAATAGAGAAGACGCATTTCAGTTCTTTCAGTAATTTTCAACGGTCTGATTTTACTTTGACGCCGTGTAAATCCCCTGAGTGTACACGAGCCACCCTGAAACTATACAGCTACGTGATAACTGCGTTGAAGTTTATCCAGCCAGCTTTTTGTTTTATTTTAGGGAAAAGCGCTTCATTTGAATTCCTTTAGAGGGATAAGTAGAGACAAAGTTGGAGGAGACCTCATTATGGCAGCTGGTAGCTGGTAATAGTTCTTACTCCGTCTGTGATGGGACAAAAGACACTCAGACGTAAATTTACCAATTAAAATTAAGAAGGAAAAGTACACTTAAATCTAACCACATGCTGGTCAAATTTCAGTAATATTAGGTCTGTCTAACACACTCGCTGTTTTGCCAACGTAATGTTTACCTCTGGTACCGGTGAAATGCTGAACTTTGCAGTGATAATATGATAGGCGCGGCCTCTAAGTTCTCATCTTTTGAGAACCTGTGCGCTGAGACAGCGTGGTCTACAGAGATGATTAGGCAATTGGTGGCAAATGTATGTAACCTGGCAATATGAGCCCATGAGCACGATTTTATTAAAGGAAAAGATAATAAACCTATTTTCTCATTGATAAACTGTTCTGCTGTTCTATAGTGAACTGTCCCCAAGTAGTTTTTAACTACTTCTACTCTTTGTTTTAAATAACATAACTGTATAACTTTGTGTTTTTGAAAAAGTTGGCCCATAGAAACAGTGCCCTAATTTAAGACCTTTCTTCCCCATTCATCCTTCTGTGAGAGGTTTCATTTTTAAAAATTTTTCTAGTATTTTAATAAGTGGAGTTATTAATAGCTGCTTTATTTTTGAGATACATAATATGCATTTTAGATCATTTTCTAAATTATGGGTCTAAAATTGAAGGGAAATATATTTACCTGGCAATATATTTAAGTTTTAAAAGTAAAATTTGTGTAGTAATTTTAAAGTATTTCTTTTTTGTGTGTGGACAGAATGGTTGTAGTTGCTCTTAGACTCTGAGTAGTGAATTACAATTTGGTTAAGATAGAATCACATTTTAGGAAAGTCAAACTTTGACTAATTGATCACTGTGTCAAAACATTAATAACAAATTTGAAGAAGATACAGGCATTTTATGGCATGTTTCTAATCAAACAATTTTATTTTTAAGCTTGCATTGGCAGTGCTTTACTGGTGTTAAGTAAATACTTAAACATATTTTAAAAGTTTTGTTTTGAAGCTGTTTGATTGTTATGAGAGACTATCCTTATCAAAAATTTCTTGTATGCAAGAGACCTAATTTAAAATCCATGAAATCAATTGCTAACACTTTCACTAAATCCTAAAATTGTCTCAAATGCATGTATATTATATTGTAGTGCATATTTCCTGTATATAAAATTGGCAGCTAAGAACAGTGCTCCTAGATTTACTGCTTTTAAAGGATTTTGCAATCAAAATAAAAAAAAAATTTTAAGAAATCTTTTGCATTCTGTGGGTATTGATTGTATCAGAAACATTAACAGTCATTTTTGTACTTCCTTTCCTCTTGGGAAAAGTTTAACTATTTTAGTTGCTTTAGTTTGCCACCATATTGATGACAAAATTCTATGATTTTTAAGTAGTTTATATTTTACGATAGATTATTTTCAAAGGATATTTCTTTAAATATTTCCATTAACAAATTACTTATAAATTAAGTTACAAATATTTTATATGTATGTTATGCTGCAATTTTCAAGACCTCTTTAGTTAAATTAAAAAAAATTAAATGATTTATTTATCCTTTTTTTCAATAACATTTAACCTTGAACTTCAATGCCACTATAAACACCTAAATTAATCAGTTTCTTTTAATATTTATATATATATATATTTTGGTGCATCCCTGACCCTTTGTAACTTCTTCACCAAAAGAGGTCTTAGTTATACTTTAAGCATGTAAAAATTTTGATGTTAACAGTGAGATAGTAATTTTATCTTTAAATCCTTAAAGGATCATATTCCATTTTATATTGTAATGGTTTCTGAACAAATAGTACTTCAGCAGTGCAGTCAGTAACCAGTGCTTTATTTTACAATAGAAACTTAATTTTCCATCTGATTAATGACAAGCACTGTGTGTTTGTTGGTCCACTATATTTCTGTTTTTAACATCTTCCTGTCCTGGTTCACAATTACAGGGTTTAATTTTCCTTCTGAAGAAAGGCATAGAATCAGGCCTGGGGTTGTTACCTGGAACTTCAGCCCTTGGGTTGTATTTATTGGACTGGTTGGACTAGAGTGAGTTAGCTTGCTTCCTTTTGTGATTTTCAAAGGATTAAATTCTTGACTTATACTTCCTATTCAGTCTTTAGAAGCAAACAAACAAAATCTGTTACTAGAATATAGTTGGTAGAAGGAATATAGTCTCTTCCTGGAAATTGAAAATCATCTTCATCCTTATCCCTACACTAATATCTTTATTTCTAATCAATGACTAAAAATTGGGTTATTCTGCCACAGTAGCAGAAAGTTCTTTCCTTATACTGATGGATGCTAGATAAATATCTAGTTCCTCTGTTTCCTAGGAAAAATTTGGTAGCTATAAAATGCTGACATACCAAGAAGGTTTTTTTTTCCCCCTGTAATCTGTGCGTGCGTGCGTGCCTGCCTTCCTTCCTTCCTTCCTTCCTTTCTCTCTTTCTCTCTTTCTCTCTTTCTTTCTTTTTTGAGATTCTATTAATTCATTTGAGAGAGACAGAGAGAGAGACACAGAGGGAGACCATGAGCCAGGGGAGAGAGGTAGAGGCAGAGGGAGAAGCAGGCAGCCCACTGAGCTGGGAACTGACCCCAGGACTCTGGGATCATGACCTGAGCTGAAGGCAGATGCTTAACCATGTGAGCCACCCAGGTTCCCCATTCTTGTGCCTTTTTTTGTTTGCTATTGCTTTTTTAATTTACTTTATGGTCATGTAGATTTATCAGTCCTTAGCAGGACAAATATATCTGAATTTCCTGAATTGAGGTAGCTTTTAAAATACTGATATTCTTAGCTGAAGTTGTTATTCACTTAAAAACAGGTGATCACCTAGTCTGGAAAGACAGGTAAATACAAAACAAATGGTCTGTTGGTATTACATTACAATATATGATAAAATAATTTTATCCATATTTCTAGGGTTTATGGTTATCCTATTTATTACTGAAATTCTCTAATAGCATTAGAATATTTCTTATTTTGTTTAGCCAAATATTGATTAAGTAGAGAGTAAGTGGCTTGAAGGTCCAATACTGTAATTTCAAGTTGGACCTCAAGTTTTGCTAAACCCTTGAAGATATGAGATTCACCTAAAACTTCTTGTTGCTGTATTTCATAATTCTTATAACTCAGTTCATGAAACCTTAAAAAAAATTCCTACTGGGTGCCAGACATGTTAGGAGTTTAGACACAAAACAAATGTCCTTTAGACACTAAAGAGAATTGTAGTCTAACATATTACATGTTGAAGTAAAGAATTATGTCGAAGGTCCTCCTGTTCCTCCTGTTTGAAAGATAAAGGAGAGGCATTTAAACCAGCCTGTGGGTTTTAGGCAAAGCTTCCTGGGTGAGGTGACCTTCTATGTTGAGATGTGAAGGGTGTATGAGAAGATTTAGCCATTTAAGGAAATGTAGAAAGAACATTTCAGGCAGAAAAGTAGAACAGAGATGTAGAGGCAAAAAAAAAAAAAAAGAGTGTGGCAGGAAATGAAACTAATGTGTACCTGGCCTCAAAGTGTTTTATATGTCATGCAGTAGGGCTTTAGTTTGTACATACTGGGTAGCTAATGGAAGGGATCAAAGCAGACAATTGAATTTTCTAGATGTTTTCATATATTATATATGATATATTCTATTTTTATAAAACATTTTTATTGATAACTTTGAAATGAATAATGTGATGAATAACTTTTAAACAGAGTTATTTAAAGATTTTATCGGGACTGTTTTTTGTCTTATTTTTTTTTTTAAGTTATTTATTTGACAGAGAGAAACACAGCCAGAGAGGGAACACAAGCAGGAGGGGTGAGAGAGGGAGAAGCAGGCTTCCAGCCAAGCAGGGAGCCCGATGTGGGGCTCGATCCCAGATCTCCAGGATCATGATCTGAGCCGAAGGCAGTCCCTTAACCAACTGAGCCACCCAGGCGCCCCACACATCCCATTTGATCACATTCCATTACTGTCTCCCTTCAAGTTAGTTAAGACCCACATCAAGCCTAACATTTCCTCTGTTATTTCCTTCACTGATCCATATCTGAATTCTTATTGTAATTATTGTGATGGGAATTAATAAAAGAAAAATCTTTGAGAATAAGTTTGAGGTATTATATACTTGGAAGCTTAATTTATCTTGCCGTCTATTACCCTCTTACTGTTTCTAGTGCCTGATTGTGTTTTTAATTGTGTACCTCCCTACACGCACACATACACATTTAACTACTAAGTCCCTTAAGATGTTTTTTTATTACTATAGCGTAATAAGTGTTATGAAATAATTTCAAATAGATTGAGACATATTGGTAATTTAGAATCAGTTGTGTGAATTGTGGTAGAAAAGAAAGACAAGGTGTGAAATTGTTGGAATTAGAAATTGTTGGGAAATTTAGGAAGATACACAGAGATACAGAGGGTTGACTGATAACCTTCAGGTACCCAAGGATTAAATCTTCTCTGACAGGTAACCAGATGTTTGTGGGGGATTTGGACAAAGTGTAACATTCATGCTTCATTATAAGTAAAATTAGCCAAAGGAGAAGAAATGGAGAAATATCTAGGCTGTGGCAGCTGGTTCAGATTCAGTAAATAGAAGGAAAATAAACTTACAGGATGCTATATGGATGCCTTAAGCAGTCTGTAATATGGGTATTTTAGCAGTATGTAGTAGGTAAGTGTAACGTTCTGTTTTCAGAAATGCGCTCACTATTCTGAGACGTGGTTGTATTTTACGATATTCAGAGCTAGAGTAAAATGTATCACAATTCAAAAAAATGATTTTTGTATTAACATGTATTTAAAAGAACTGCTGATTGCCTAGTGCTATTTTCAGCTACATTTAGAGTCATAAAAATGCCTATGGGTACATGCAGCATTATGATGACCAACAGTACATTTGAGGGGAGGAAAATTTGTTAAACACAAGACAATGTCCAGTATTAGGAAATACTCTCAAGTAGTTTGATTTAATAAGGCCCTATTTATTTTATTATTTTCAATACTTTAAGGTTGGCTCTTTTCATTCTAATATAACTGAATAATATATATTATAAAACAATATTTATATGTATATTTGGATATCACATTTTAGATTTTGGGAGGGGGCCCTGGAATAAGTCTAGATTTTCACAAGTGATACTATAATAAAGGTGTATATTTTAAAGTTACAAATTGTTATTCATTATATAACATTGTAACTATAACATTAATTTGGAATTTGTTAGTCTTTTCTATCCAGTATTAAACAAGGCATTAATTCTTGTTTTGTATTTTACCCTGAATGCTTATATGGTCTCTGCATAAAAACTGACATATTATTTGGATAGTGAATGCCATCTGCTCTATATAAATGCAGAGAAAACTCTGAGGCCTTAGAAACATTAAACAATAATGGCTCTTGAACTTAAAACCAAGTAAACCCTTAATGTGTAAAAGATATATTTTGCTCTTCCAAGTGGGTTTCTGCATTTAGAGTCTAGTTATATATATTCACAGCCATCTTTTTTACCCAAAGGCATTTGCTAATTATTTGCCAATTTGTAAAGTAGTACCTACTAAGCATAGATACTTTAAATACCAGGAAAGTGTAATAAATACTGCCATAATCCCACCACCCAAAGATAACCACTGTTAACACTTTGCCCTAGTTTTCCATTCCTTTCTTCTATTTGTTTTTATATTTTTGCCACTTCAGTAAATATAGTTTTTGTCTTCCTTTTTACACTTAATTTAAAAATAATCTTTGAAAGCATGATTTTTGAGTATATAGTATCCTGTTACTTACATGTATTTAAAGACTTTTTTGGACTTTGGGGTTCATACATTAAACAAGTTTGTTTTTTTCATTATTATGAATCCTTTTCATTGAGTATAAATCTTTCACTACATCTAAGCTCCATATTGACTCTTTGGAAACTTGAGAGCAGAAAATACTCATGAAATTAGTTCTGTTAGAGTTCTTATGAATAGATCACTTTGTAGCTGACATTTTATAGCATGAGATAAAGATCTTAGATTCTAGAATCTAGATGAACATCTCAGAATCAAGAGCCTATACTCTGTCTCTATGATTGAATTTGACATGTACTTCTTATATTTCACAAGGCCTGATTGATGGATAGTGTTGGGAATATAGCCAGTTTGTATCCATGATACAGGTACATCCCTTCTCTGTGTGTGTGTGTGTATAAAATGCATATGCAATCATAAGCAGGCATATTCATAGACTTTTAAATTTAGAAAAAAAAAATTGTCAAAACCCAAAGATGACCTGAAAAAAAATATTTAATTTTTCTCATAGGAATGTATGACCATTGTAATTGCAGACCATTAGATCTAAGAAAGTACAGAAATAGTTTATCAAAACACAGTAAAAAAAAAGGGGGGGGGCAGAATTTTAAGATTGAGTTTAAGCTAACCTGGGGTGAGAGTTTTGTATATGGAAACACTACAACTTCTCAACAACAGCTAGGACAGTGTACAAAGTATCTTTGGGTAGAATATTTTTTTTTTTAAAGATTTTATTTATTTATTTGACAGAGAGAAACACAGAGAGGGAACACAAGCAGGGGGAGTGAGAGAGGGAGAAGCAGGCTTCCCGCCGAGCAGGAAGCCCGATGCGGGGCTCGATCCCGGGTCTCCAGGATCATTGACCTGAGCCAAAGGCAGTCGCTTAACCAACTGAGCCACCCAGGTGCCCCTCTTTGGGTAGAATATTAATGATAATTACTTAGCACTATACCAGTGTCATTCTACATGATATCACATTTTAATTTTAATACCTAGAGCTGTTTAATATAGATTTTATTATAATCCATACTTTAGAGAAAGCAGAATTGAAGCTTTTCTCACTAGTAATTAGAGAAATACAAAGTAAATCACAAAATTCCATTTCCCTTCATCACACTAGAATAGCCAAAATTAAAGGCCTGAATGGGACAAATTTTGAAAAAGAAATGATAAGCTCTCCCATCATGCTAGTGGGAGTATAAACTGAGTGTGGAAATAAGGGGCCAACTTCAGCTGTGTCTATGATGTCTTTTTTTAATTTTAATTTTTTTTAATTTTTAATTTAAACGAAATATGACAAAGCAATAAGATTGAAAAAGCAAGTGTTTTGTTAGGATATTTGTATCTCTTCCTTACATCTGAAATATTTCTTTCTTTTCTTTTTTTTAAAGTAGCTATATTTGTTTCTCACACAGCCATGACAGAGTACTGCAGATCAAGTGACTTAAACAACAGAAATTATTTTCCCATAATTCTAGAGAGTAGCAATTTGAGATCATGGTGTTGGCAGAATTGGTTTCTTCTAAGGCCTTTCTCTGGCTTGCAGATGTCCTTCTTCTTCCTGTTGTCTTTACATGGTTTTCCTTCTGTATGTTTCTGTGGCCTAATCACTTTTTGTAAGGACACCAGTCCTGTTGGTTTTGGGCCCACCCTAATGAGCTCATTTTTAACTTGATCCACCACTTTGAAGACCCTAACTCCAAATACAATTACCTTCTGAGGTATTGGGGGCTAGGACTTTAGCATGTGAATTTTGAGGGGAGTGACACAATTGGTCATAATTGTGTCCATAACAATAGCAAAGTTAAATAATTTAGTTAAGATCTCATAGCTGGTATGATGGAAAAATGAGATTCAGACCCAGATATGATTCAGTCCAAATGTTATTTTTCAGAATGCTACATTGCAACACGTAGACTACTAGAAATGTGTACCAGAACTAGTTAGGTCTTTTTTTCTCCAGAGATAAACAGATTTAGAGGGGGAAAAATGTTGACTTAAGAATAAAACCAAGAAAATATAGACACTGAAAACAAACTCTTAGCACATTGCTTATTAAATTGAATATAGCTGGCATTTGAATTTGAATTTAAGAAGATAAACAATAGTACATGTCAAGGAAGTAAGTGGAGGAAAAATGTGGCAAAGAAAGAACAAAAGTCCTAGGGGGTTATTGAAAGAGGGTGCTAGAAGACTAATACTGGATTTTTTGTTAGATACCCATAGTAGGGAGTCCTAACTATTAGAAAATGTATAGTCTACAATATATGAATTCAATTAATATGAAATGGTCATTTTGTTGTTAAAACTAAATGCATGTAAATATCACAAAGTTGCAGATAAATAGGAGTTCAAGATCTTGAACTGTAGAATAAGGCTTTGTATAAGGTCAGTAACTTATCCAACAAAATTACAGAGCTAGATTCTATCAAAAGAAAGAGAAACTCAAGACTATGGAAGCTTGAGTTTAATATTGAAATGTAGATAGTCTGTGAAACAAGTTCTATTTCTTGTAGTCATTCAGAAGTCAGTAACATAACTCACAAAATGTGAATTCACTACGAAATTTGGCTATGTAAAATTAAATTTAGAATGAATAATCATTACCTTGCTATGTTAAAGTCTTATGTGAAGATATACTTTAAAGAATGAGAGTTTAAAAATGAAATTGAATGATTGCTTGTATTAAAATTTTTAACTTTTTAAAGAATTTGGGAGGTCTTGAGGATTTTTACAGTAGTTTATTCTGAAATAAAGTCAGTAAGTTCAAGTACCATAGAGGTAATAGAATTTATGTGTGTGCTTTTTTTTTTCCTTCCTTCTGGGTAGAATGTGCTATTTAAGTCTTTTTTTTTTCTTTTTGGTTGTATCTTATAGCTATATTTGGAGCTGTAAAATATAATGTACATCCTGTCTGTCTGAGATAGCATCTTTTTTTTTCTTAATTGCATTTAAGTTATATCCTGTATCTTTTCTTAAATAGGTAAAAATAAGTGACTGAAGAAGCATATCTGGGAGTTATCAAACATGTCGAGGAGAAGATTTGATTGCCGAAGTATTTCAGGCTTGTTAACTACAACTCCTCAAACTCCAATGAAAATGGAAAACTTTAATAATTTTTATACACTTACATCTAAAGAGCTGGGAAGGTAAGGAAATTTTATAATGTGTTGTTTAAATTAAATTTTGGATTTCTGGGTATATAGTTCTTTAAAATTCACTTGATCATTTAAAAAATTATTAAAAAGAAAATCATCATCTCTGCTATTTTAAGGGTCTAGTTTTAACTGACTTGGAAATCAAAACTGTAGAGAGTTAGTGAGCTTATATGATATATCCCACTTAGATTCAGAGCCTTGATAGGAGGTCGGGGTTCTCATTTGAGGCTGTGCATGGCAACAGAGAGCTTAGAATAGTAGACTGCCAAGTCCAAATTGGGGCACTGCCATTTCCAAACGTTGTGACCTCAATTAAATTTCTGTACCTCTTAATACTATAATTTCCTCATCTGAGAAGTGGAGATGAAGATAATTGTATCTACCTTCTATGGTTGTTATGAGGATTAAATTAGTTAATTTAATTGTGAAGTATTAAGTAGAATGCTATCAATTTTTGTTAAAATTTTTTTAAATTTCTAGGACATTGTGCTGGGCTAAAAAAATAAATGAGCATCTCCTCTTTTTTCCTAAATTAAAAAGAATTAACTCATATTTGATAACATAATTCTGTATGATGAAGAATGCATGTTCTGTATGTAAAACACTGTACTTACACGAATACTGATCTGTTTTGGCTTAACCAGAGTGATAAGGCCAAGGGGTGACCTGAGATTATGAGACCATTTAGCATTACAATTTAAATATATGCGCAAGTTGTAAAAATATAGTAAGTTATTTGTTAAATGTTCAGCATCTTTGAACTTTAAAGACATTTAACAAAGAGTTGAAAGATAATGTAATCCTGTTTCAATCTTCAGTTTGATCTTAGTTCTGGAGGCAGATGCTTGCTTAAATTAATATGGTTTACTATGTCCATGTTTGTATTGATAGATACATAGTAAGATAGTATGACTGATTTTTATATTTGAAAATCTCAGTGTGAAAATAAAAATTGACTGAAGCATGAAAAGTAATTCTGTTCTTGGTGATCTTTTACATGAAAGGTAACAACAAGTCCTAGACTTGTTAGATGTTGGATGCAGTCTTTCTTTTGCAAATAAGGATGATAATACATACTTCATTAAACTAAGAACTAAATGTGAAAGCATTTTTCATAATTCCTGGCATAGTTATTTAATTAATTTTATGTGCGAAATGTGGTGCTTTAATAACGTTTTGAAAGATACAGTTTTTCAGACCTTTCAGAATGTTTCTAAGAAATTGTTTAATTCTAAATCTGTAATTATTTCTCTTTGCATTTTAATAGGAGTTAGTTTCTTTTGGTTGCTTATATGTCACATAGGATAATTATAGAATTTTTGCACTGGAAGGATTTTGGTGGTCAGGGGTCTTCTAATATAATTCTTTATGCAGCAGTCAGTCTTTCCTACAATTTTCCTGACAGGCTGTTTATCCAGCTTCAGTTTGAATGCTGCAGTAATGGGGAACTCATTACCTCAGAACTGTCTGTTCTATTATGTGGGTGCCTTGCAGGCACAGAAGTTCTCTTTTCTGCTCTGCTAACATCTACCCAGTAGATGTAGTTCTTCTTTTGTAGCTGCATGTAATCTCCTTGTGAAAATCCTTCAGAGATTTGAATATGGTTTAACACTGCCAGTTTCCTTAAATGCTCATCTTATGACCTAATTTCTGGACGGCCATCTTTGATCTAGTTACCTTCTTCTGGACCACTTCATATTTTTCACAGTCAGTCTTAAAAAGGCCTAGATTGGACACAGTATTGTCAGTATCTTAACATCTAGACACTGTAAAGCTTTATTGAAGTATCTTACAATTCTGTTAGGAGTTTTCTTTCCTTTTTTTTTTAACAGCTCTGTCAAATATATGCCATATATACTATATTAATAAAAAAACAGATTAAACTGGAAGTCAGTTGACCTGTCTTTTTTTTTTTTTTTTTTAAGATTGTATTTATATACTTGACAGAGAGAGAGAGATCACAAGTCGGCAGAGAGGCAGGCAGAGAGAGAGGAGGAAGCAGGCTCCCTGCTGAGCAGAGAGCCTAATGGCAGCCCTCCATCCCAGGACCCTGAGATCATGACCTGAGCCGAAGGCAGAGGCTTTAACCCACTGAGCCACCCAGGCGCCCATTTGACCTGTCTTTACTCTGGATGTAAAGTTGTGTGATATACTTAGTTGTGTGATTTCCTTTTCATTAAGATGAGAGGTGGGTAGACTAGATGTTTCCTTCTATTGCAAAAATGTTGGGAAACTGCTTTGAACAGGTAACTGAATATGAAAGCCTTGAACAGTACACACAATAAAGGGTATTCTTTTCCACATTTCTAAATTACTATTTTGATGGGTAAATGTACATACATTTATTAAATTACCTTTGCAAAATAGAGATATCACAGATATCACGTGGCTTTAAAGTCTATAAAATATTTTTTTTTCCTTTGGGAGTTTTGGAGACCTTAAACTTTGCGAAGGACAATGTTAATAATTCTAAATGGTTTTATAAATGAGGTACTATCATAAATAACAAGCATAAAATTGAATCAGGTATATTTTTTAACATTTTAGAGCAAAAACTCATGATAGAATCTTATTAAAATAAATGTAGTTTGCTACTATCCCATCTTCTAATATCTTTAGGAAAGAGACCGAACATTATTCTTTAAATTGGTATGGGCTAATGAGTCATGTGGTAAATACTGATATTTCTAATTAGTAAAACTTGATCAATTGGAAATCGTGATCTTTCACAACCAATAACTTCAAGTTTTTCCAGTTTTACCAATTTTAATACATAATACTAATGTAAAATGAAAATTAGGATCATAATATTGTTTCTTCTGAGGCTTTACATTTTGAAGTATGTAAACATAATTCTAGCATGTAGTGAACTGCAAAGTTCTTTGTAAATCAAGTTGATCTTTCTAAATCACCTGTTTTTGTTAATTAATTTTAAGATATTAGTGTTTGAGAATTTATATTCTTTTAGCAAACTAAAAAAATATGTAAAAGTCAATAGTTCATTTGAAACTATTCTCAAAAAACTTTGCATAGTTCCTGTTTTTTAACATGTTGGGTAAGTTTTTTTCCACCTTCCCCCAACCAAAGCAAGGTTCCTTAAGACTTCTTGTGGTTAGAAGGGTGAGGCAGATGCAGAAATAGACGTCAGCTTCCTTTTTGGCTTACCCTCCCCCTGCTCCTTTCACATTTTATTGTCTATTCTAGAATGCAGAAGGGTAACTACTAGACTTTTTCACTGCTGGGAAATCTAGTCAGCTTTGCCTTTTTAGGGTATGAATTAAATATTATTGTTAAACGTTTTTAATTTTCTTATATGTTTCTGTTAAATTTGATATAGGAACTTAGTGTATATAAAAGATTGTTTTTTATACTTCTAAACTACAATTAACATTTTAGAATGGGAAACAAATACTTTTTTCTCCCTTAGTCATCTGTTAATTATGGTGATTAACAGTATATTAATGAATATATATGTAAAATGTTATTGGAATCTTCAAAAAGCTTTAAAAAATATAAATGCTTTAAGCACAGGATACAAAATAGCACAATCTATGGTATTGTAATAGGTGCATGACTCTTGCATTCATTCAACAGGTTTTCAGTTCCTGTTATGTGTTAGCAAAGTATAGGTTTTATAATTATAGTATTTAGGACAGACAGGTCTCTGCCTTCATGGGGCTTTTACTTATTAGTCATAAATACTGACAGATCAGTAATTACCAATATCATTTGTTCTGGATTAATGAGTTTTGTAACTGTTTAAGAAAGCCTCATGAGAATACATGAAAGAATTTAGATTAAAAAGTGTTCCTAGTTAGTTTTGCTCACTGTTCTTGAGAAAATTCTGGCTTGCAAATATAACTGTAAAATTACAGCAGAATTTAAATCTCACAATTGATAGTATAAACTGGTTTTATTTTTTTTCAAATAGACAGTTTTCTTGGCTACCTAGTTTCTGTTTACTAGTTTTACAAGGTGAATTTCTTTATAAAACTCAAAATTTCCTTTCTGTTTTAGACACATTTTCACTTCAATGTAAGTGAGAATTGGCAGAAGTGAGTTGTACTTTAAAAACTATCTTAAAGGGAGGAATTGTTTTGCAGTGGTTAGAACAGAAAGCTAGTAATTCACATTCCATAGTATAATTCTTGGCAATCCAATTCCATATATGACCTTTCAGGAGTCATTTAGTCTTATTCTGATTCAGTTTTATCCAGGATAAAATCTATTAAAAAAAATGGGTGGTTTGAGTACAAAGTAGAGACTGATGACCTTTTTGTGTGCTCATTGAAATACATTGATCTGCATTGCTTTTGCATACAATGAAAAAATACCGTATTGTTTAAATTAGACATTCCAAATCTTAAAGGAAACGTTCTTTCTAAGAATCAGGTTTGCGCATGCAAATTTATTGAATTGATGTAGTTTTGATAAATGTAGAAGAGTCGAAATTTGGAAAATACAGAGTAGGTATCTTTGTCATCCTGACCCTTGAGAATAGCAAGTAAAATACAATCAAGCAATTTATTTTTTCCTCCATCCCCACCCCAGGCTCCAATTTTTCCTTGCCAAGCACCTGACATGCTGTGTTAGAAGTCAGATTGGGGAAAGAACAGTTGTGAAACAAAAGTTCCTCTCTGAAGACCCTTTATTTATACCTCATTTGTTAGTATCTACAAAGTAATTTGGGCCTTAGGATACAGGCTCTTAATTTTGAATCCCTTGGACTCAGGCTTAGAAGGTATATAGATGGGCTTTGAAATCTGAAAACCCTCTGGAATTGTATGTAAATTTTCTATTTAAGGGCTTATGTACATTTTTCTGGGTAGGTAGTAAGTAGCCTTTATTTGTTTCTTAAAATAATCTTACTCAAAATAGCTTAAAATCTTTGAGGAAACTAGATTTGGGGCAAATATAGGCTTAGAAATCACATTTGCCAGTGTCTTTTTAAATTCTTGCTGAGATGCTAAGCACTTCTTTTGGAAAGAGATAAACGCATACTTATTCTTAAAATGAGAAACATGACCTTAATGGGTAGCTGTTGATAACTATGAATTTTCTTAGTTGGTCGTGAAGTATTTCTGGATATTCTCCATAGGACACATATAGCTTTGATGTCTGTTACAGGCTTCATAGACCACTGGGCAATATTAAAATATTTACTGGTAAAAACAACGGCAAAATTAATGCTGGAAAACTTCCAGATTGTTAAAAGTGGTGTTGAAAGGCAAAGTGATTACACTAATAAAAGTAAATGTCAAATACTCATTTTTGCATTCATGTTAATTTCTTCATTTTGAAGGAAGCTATTTTGATTAGAGAGTTAGTGTGTACTCTATTAAGGGTACAGTCTTTGGAAATAGACCAAGATACATATGCTCTCTGGAGTCTGTAAAATGGAATATCACTTACTATGTAGGATTGTTATGATATTTAAACACAAAAATATGTATCAAGAATATGGCATGGAGTTGGTATGTAGATGAGAGCTCCCCCTACAATGATAATGTGTTGAATTAATAGTGATGAACAAATATATTTCTATCTTATCCTGTTATTACATTTGGCATTTTCATTTTTATGTGATAGTACTATAAATTTTATAAAAGTACATGTAGTGGCCACCTGGGTGGCTCAGTGGGTTAATGCCTCTGCCTTCGGCTCTGGTCATGATCCCAGGGTCCTGGGATCGAGGCCCATGTCGGGCTCTCTGCTCAGCGGGGAGCCTGCTTCCTCCACTCTCTGCCTGCCTCTCTGCCTGTTTGTGACCTCTCTCTTTCTATCAAATAACTTAAAAAAAAAAGTACATGTAGTATTTGATTCAGTTAAGAGTGAATAGATAAATTTCTAATGGTTTAGTTGTTTGAAAGGATTAACTCTTAAATTGGAGTTATAGCTGTGTCTGTATTATACTAATATTGTTCTTTATGCAAACATTAAATTGATTGTCCTCATTTTTCCCCAGAGGAAAATTTGCTGTGGTTAGACAGTGTATATCAAAATCTACTGGCCAAGAATATGCTGCAAAATTTCTAAAAAAGAGAAGACGAGGGCAGGATTGTCGAGCAGAGATTCTACATGAAATTGCCATACTTGAATTGGCGAAGTCTTGTCCTCATGTAATTAATCTTCATGAAGTCTATGAAAATGCCAGTGAAATCATTTTGATACTGGAATAGTAAGTACACACTTCAGTACTTATTTTAATTGGTGGGATAAGGTGACCACAATGTCAAGAACAGGAGTGATAAAAGTATGACAAGAACTTGTAAAGATTGCTGTTGATAAAATATTAGAAAGACATATTGTATATGCAAATATTCTCACACACACAAAAACTAAACAACACACACAGAAAAACACTGAATGACAACACAACTTTTGGGAGGTGTCGTACAATTAAGTAAACTTTCACTGTTTTATAGCATAGAAAGTTGATGAGTTTTTGTGCGAAACTATCTGATGGATAAATAGAATTGAAATCATTTACATATTTTGTCCATCTACTTGAAAAACACATCCAAAGAAATGACTCATGGAAAGTAGAAGGGTGAATTTGCATGAAGGAGAGGTATGCCTACTGCATTGTTTGTTGAAGAAACACATTTATTTAGTATTGTGTAACATCTGAAAAACTGTTAGGAATTGTAGTAATAAGAAATAAAATATATCTCTTCTCACAGTCAGTGAAAAGCTGACAACACCCAAATATTCAACATTTCATCAGGCTAAGTGTGGGGAGGGGGTAGAGCATGGTTAAGCCTATTTGCTTGCTAATCGGTATATTCACATGTGACTCCAAAATAGTACTTTTATTGAATGACAGTCTGACATATTTATTGTATGTATGTAAAATGTGTTTGAATATCTGCAACAGTTAGAAGAGATTAGCTAAATTTATGTTTAGTATGCTTTAGGCTCTGATAAACTAAAGAAATTAAGTGTTCATTTTAGGAAAAAATGCATCATAAATATAATAATCCTTTTTAGCAGTTAACCCGCATCATTCCCTTTTTGAATTTGAAAGTATAAACCTAGTTTTAGTATTCAGTTATTTTAAGGATGAAGAGATTTATTCATATATTTGTAAAAAATCAATATATTTTTGTACTGAAATTTGATTGCATAGAATCAACCCTTTAAATATGAAAATGCTTATTTTGCAAAATATTCAAGTGATGAATAGTTCATTTAAGAGTGAATGCTATGTACATTTCCCCAGGATACCAACATACCACTTATGGTAGATTACAGCACCTTAATATTATAATAAATAGAATTTAGAATAAGTAGATTAGAATTGTAGAAATATCCACAGTACTACGAATGTGATTTCATTTTTCATACATTTTGTGATTGGTCAGATTCTTCACCTACTTTTAAAAAATTAGCTACTTGCGTGACACGGCATATTTGAAATATGTGAAAATAAGCTAACATTTTCAGTTCTTTTAAAAAAATAATAAAAGATTTGTGAAGCTGCAATAGAGGGTATTGGTTAAGAGTGAAGATTTTCACCCATATCATACCGCTTCAGATTCAAGTTTCTGTTATTGGAATTTCATTTCAGTGCTGCAGGTGGAGAAATTTTTAACTTGTGTTTACCTGAGCTGGCTGAAATGGTTTCTGAGAATGACATTATCCGACTCATTAAACAAATACTTGAAGGAGTTTGTTATCTACATCAGCATAACATTGTACACCTTGATTTAAAGGTAATGTAACACATGATTTTAAGTAACATCTTTGTTCCTTCTGCTCTTGGGATGCATAATTGCAAGCTGGTATTGGTAGGAAACAACAGTCAGATCATGCCCCTCGGTACTGTAGGGGTACACTCTGTTTATCTGTGTGCTACATAGACTGAATTTTGTATTGGCAGAGAGAAGAAGACCACATATGTGAGCAGCTCAGATTAATCACTGGGTTCTTAAAAACCATCATTTGTTTTTAGATGTTCTAATCTTTCAGTCATTCTGCTCCATCTCAGTTTTACACCCTGGATTTTCTCATCTTGTAAAATAGCCTACTTCTAAATACTCTAGTCTGATCTCCAGCTCTGAAGATAACCTCCTACTAGTCCTCATTTCTTTGCTATCATTATAGTCTTTTATCTTTACCTTGAGACTTTTAGTCTTTTGGCTCTTCTTTTTTTTTTTTTGCCCCCAGACCATTCAGGTCACTTACTCCTCAAGCCCTGAAATACCACTTCAACCTCTTATATTATCCTTTCTCCATATCCCTCCTCCACAGCCATCCAAAATTTCGGTCAGTCTGTGTCTCATTTTTTGAACATTGGACTCTTCTCCTTCTATATACTTTCCCTGTTGCATGATCCTTTGTCCTTCACTATCAGTCTCACAGTAATGCTGATTTCTAGTTCTCTTACCTATAGCCCAGACTTCTCTCCTAACCTCCAAATTATTTTCTCCAACTGCAGATTAGATGCCAATGGGCTATCTTGTAGAAACCTTAAAATGTACATGTCTCAAACTAGACTTACTTTTTCTCTTTATCTTACCCCATTTTCAAAAGAAGAAAATTTGTTCATCTGTGCTGGGCTGTCCCATAGAGGAAAGGTAGTATTTACTATCTAAAAGCCCTGCCATGTCCCCTACCAATAAGATATTGGAAAAATAACAGTATCATTAATATCAGGATAATCATACCCCCACAAACTTCCTGTTGGGTTCAGACCAGTCATGTGTATTACATAATGCCACACAGGACTTGTAGTCAGGGATGGCAAATACATTTGGCTTTGTGTATCCTAAAGCCTGTGATTGACAACAATAGATCTAATTACCATTGCCTCTTCTCTTGTAATGTCTCTGTGATTTAATAATAAACAGCATGGCATTTCCCCAAAGTTAGGCTTATGATTCTTCTCACAGATGTGGGGAGCAGCACCTTGGCAGCTCTATAGGTTATGACAGTGGCAGGGAATTTTGTAAAAGACCTCAGTCCATTGCTTTGTAAAGCAAAGTCACATAGTTCTGGGAAGCAATGGCTAAAAACTTCCATACATCCATATCTCTTATTGTCTAAGCTATAAAAACCTGGCAGCAGTCAGACCCAGAACCATCATACTATACTGAACCATTTTCTGTTTCTGGAAATAAATACATTTTTTATTCCTTCATACCTTCTTTCATGCTGTTCCCTAGAGTGCCTTTCTAACTGACATAATCCTGTTTATCCTTTAAGGTTCAACTTAAATACCATCTCTACAGTAAAAGCTTCTCAGACTTTGTAATTGGCAGAATTAAGTAGTCTTGTCTTTATTACCGAGTATATCTCAGAGTTAGTCAATCCAAATATTCATCTAACTTCCTTTTTGTCCAAACTAAGAATCCCTGAGTATATCTTTAACTTTATCATTTGAGTATAAAGCTTTTCCTAAATAAGTAGTTCAGTAAGTGTTTGGTGAATGACTCAATGAAATGTGTAATAACTAAACACTTAATTTACCTACGATCTGAGACTAGTATTATTTTATTGTTTATTACTTACCATTTTTATTATGCTTTTTTAGCCACAGAATATATTATTGAGCAGCATATACCCTCTTGGAGATATAAAAATTGTAGATTTTGGAATGTCTCGAAAAATAGGGAATGCTTGTGAACTTCGGGAAATCATGGGAACACCAGAATACTTAGGTAAGAATTTCTTTTAATTTTCTACACCATTTTGAAATTTATCAACTAAATCATACGTCTATGAAACTGTATGTTAGAGCATGTAATTCCAGGATATATTTAGTTCAGGTATTTTAATGCACTGAAATTTCGTTATGAAACATTTAAGTGAACTTTATTATTTGGACATTTGCAATAATTCATAGGATATTGGACATATAACTTGAAAAGTTAATTTTGTGTCTAAAGGCTTTGTACATAAAGAAGAAAGGGTGAAGTGGAAGTTAGGGAACAGGAGAAAAAAAAAGAGGGGAAACAGAGAATCATGTCGTCCGTTATTTTCTTTGAAGCCTGGCTGTTGGATGGATGTCATTTCTACTTCTGTCCTGGTCCCAACTCTGAAGCAGTTTACAGTATACATTATTTTCAATGTTTTGCAAGAACTGTTAGCAGGACTGCTTGCTATTTGTTGCTGCTGTGCTAAATATGTGAGGTTTTGCCTAGGATTGTAAAAGGATTTTGAAGAAGAAAGATGCCAAAAATATCCTAATGTTAGATAATCTAAGGATATTGTACTATAGCAATGAATTAGATCATGCAGATGAAAAATATTAAGTTCTATAAAGCAGCACATAAATTTAAAGTATTTTAAATTCAAGTATTTATAGGAATAATCTTCTTACACTCTTTTGCTGTTCACGTGATATTGATATTCCCATGTGAGCATTGAAGAGATACAAGTAAACAGAGCATGCGCTTCTCAACAAGGCACAGCTGACTTTCCCTAAATGAAAACAAACCAAATTACTAACTTTTGAGTGCTGTTAGGGGCTATAATGTCCTAGAATAAATGATTGTAATTATAAATAACACAGCTCACAGAGTATGTGTCAGGTTGTAGATTCTGTGACGGACAGAGACTGACAAATATATATGACTCAAAGTCTTTATTAATAAAAACATTATGTTTTAGGAAACAAGAAATTGTGAAACCACACTGTGAAACAAGAAAGTTATTATTCAAGCATAATTTCTAGTTTGGACTCCACTAATTTGAAATTTGTGATAATGTTTGCATTTATTTTGCACTTAAAAACCTGGCGGGGAAGGAAAAGATGGGAAATTAATTGCATAAGAATTTAGGTTTTCGATAGTTTAAGAGGGATATTTAATCTACTTGAAAATTTAAAGCACTTCTAGGAAGCATAATTTTCTCATTATGTTATTATAAATACATGATTCTCTTTACCCTGAAAAGAAAATGTAAATTAGTATAATAAAATAACACTAACTCTTAACACAGAGTAACAAATCTAAAAATTTTAGAACAGTTCTAGTGTCTAAAATTTTACTTCTTCATAATTGTTTTTCCTAAGATTGATTTAATGATTAAACAAAACAAAAACCTACATAGCTAGCTACTGGTTACTCCAAAAATATTATTTGTGTTTTGAACCATCTGGTTATGTAATTTGCTCAATATTAGATATATTTAAATGTCTAATCACATGATAATTTTAATACGATGTTAAACTTCTATTAATTTGTTATTACCAGTTCTTCAAAATTAAACCCAGTTTTAATTTATTATAAAATAGTTTTCATGTTTTTAAATTTGAATTTGAATTTTATTTTTGCTTTCAGCTCCAGAAATCCTGAACTATGATCCTATTACCACAGCAACAGATATGTGGTAAGGTTTTGCTAGTTAACTAAATGCTTTTGTTACACATTGGCTAGTATATATTTTAGGGTTCTTTGATTCCAAATGTAAATAATAAGGCTTTCTATAAAAAGTTTATTCAAGTATTATTACTACGCCATAAAAAGACTTTAACCTGTCCATTCTTTTTAAATAATATATTGGCTGTGAGCCAAAGGTACAGAAATAAATAGGAAAATCCCTCTCCTGAAGGAATAAAAAAACAAAATAGTTGCAGTACTGTGCAAAGTGTTCTGTAATAAGGTAAAATACTTAATGAGCATGGAGGAAGCAGCATACAAGCACCAGATGGAAAATAAGTGATCTAGGACTGGAAGAACTAGAAGGTATTTGCTATGCAGAAAAATGAGGTCGGGTTCATGCAAAAGTTTAGTTTTATGAGATGGGATCTTTAGGGTATTGTGACTTTCGTGGCAAGCAAAATGATATTTTGAATATCAGATATCATAGGGAGTAAAACTGGAATTCCTCCTGGAACTTTAGTTGGGACCACAGTGGGGGCTGACTCCCCAGGCCAAGTGGAAGAGTTATTCCCTGTGTTCTATGTCACTGTAATCAGTTTGCCAAGGAAAAATCATTCTTGGCTAAATAAGTATGAAACATGTACTGTATGTATTGTCTTTTTCTGGCTCCTGCGCACCAGACTTGTCATATATGTAAGGCCCTGAAAAGTTTTGCAATGAAAAAAAATCCATTTGTCCAACTTTGTGCTTTGCCAACTTGCTGACTCTATTTGCACAGAACTCCTGTTTATGTCTCACAAATCATTACTGTGTCATTGACACCATTCAGGAAATGCTGCCCTTGGAGCAGCTTTGTGTACTCAGTAACAGGTGTCTGAGTGATGGGCAGACTATAGACACCATGATATATATTTAATACATTGTATTTATAAGTGTGTAACACACGTGCATTTCCCTCATGTTCTTTTTCTGTGAGACAGACTTTGAGATACCAGTTATTTTAGTTTTAATAATACAGGAAATTTGAAAAACAAATTAAGTTTGTAGATTAACTGTAGAAGTTTTGAGGACAAGAATATGTTGAGTATCAATTTTGCTTTATATAAATGTTTTCAGATTAACATGCGTTTTAAGTTCCCCTCTTGTCCCTTATTTCTTTTTCAGGAATATTGGCATAATAGCATATATGTTGTTAACTCATACATCTCCATTTGTGGGAGAAGATAATCAAGAAACATACCTCAATATTTCTCAAGTTAATGTAGATTATTCAGAAGAAACTTTTTCATCAGTTTCACAGCTGGCCACAGACTTCATCCAGAGGCTTTTAGTAAAAAATCCAGAGTAAGTTATAAGATAAATTTGTTTAAGTACTGTTACAAAATGAATAATATATGTCTGTTGAGAAAGATACATTCTAAAGCAGTATACAGTTATTAGAAGTACATTCTCAAGTATCAGATAAAATGGGAAAAGAGGTGGTATAAGAGATCATTACATAACAAATCAGTAATTTCAAACATAGAAAATACATAAAACATACAACAGGGAATTTTCAAGTAAAGAGAAGATTTGAGTTATTTCTTTCTCAACCTGCTACTAAACCCTGAAATCCCCTAAAATAATCAGAAATAGTTTTGCAATGCACATGGCTGGCTATGATAGACTTCGTTGTGAATAATTTGTAGACAAGTAATTATAGTTTTGTAGTAAGTATAAATTACTGATTGTCAAATCTTTAAGGGTCAGAGTTGCTCTTTGACCACCTGCAAAAAGGGGACTTGAAACTATGGCTTAGGACTCTTACCTCTCTCATAGACAACTTCTCTGAAGTTGGAGGAAAAGAAAAAACTGACTTCCCCTTTCTTTATTCAGATCAGACCCATTTACTTTATTTTTTTAATATTTTTTAAAATTTTTATTTTGTTATATTAATCACCATAAAATACATCATTAGTTTTTGATACAGTGTTCCAAGATTTGTTGTTTATATACAACACCCCATATTTCATGGTCTGACTATAATTAATGCAGAAGCTGTGATTTAGTGCCTTAGGCTCAGATCCTGGTTTTGTTATTTGTCAAGTCTTTTATCTCTAACAATTAATCACCTAGAGAACTCAGTTTCTTATCTGTTTAAGGAAAAAGAACTCATAGATTTGTTAATTATTTTATTGGCTTAATGCAAGTTCAAACAAATTCTCACTGGCCATATTTTGGACATGAATGGTTATTTAGTAGTAAAAATACTGTTTGCTTCTGATTATAAGCGGTTTTAAGCAGTTTTCATTTTCATTTTTACTTAGATTCTAAAATTTCTAAAACGAGCACACTTTCTTATAATAAAAATGAACATAATTTCTAAAATGAGCACATTAATTTTTTTGTAATCAGAAAACAATGAAATTAAAATGATCATAAAAAAATTAAGTTAAAGGATGCCTGGGTGGTTCTGTTGGTTAAGCATCTGCCTTTGGCTTGGGTCATGGTCCAGGATCAAGTCCTTGCTCAGAAGGGAGCCTGCTTCTCTCTCTGCCTGCTGCTCCCCCTGCTTGTGTGCTCTCTCTTTCTGACAAATAAATAAAATCTTTTTTAAATAATGAAGTTAAAGTGTAAGGAAGCATATATGTTCTAATGGAAATGGAGGTTGTGTTAAGGTTGGATTTCTAGGTATTTTCCTAACTTTTGACATACTGTGATATTTGACCGTATTATTTTCAAAGAGAAAAAGTGTAAAAATTCAAAATATTCGATAAACATCATTTAAAAGTGGCCTTTATTTTCAGGATTTAATGGTATTGCTTTTAAGAACACAATAATAAACATAAATTATATATGTTTTCTTTCAGCATTTGTATACCCAAGAGATTTTATAATTTTTCTAATTTTTATTTTTGAGGCTAACATATGTTCTCAAGCTTTTTGACTAGATAGTCTCATCCCTAAGCTCCATGATAAAATGAATTTTCAGCACATGTCAATATTAAACTCTAGGTACTCCAGTCTTTGTATTGTTACTCCGTTCTGCACTATTATTTTCATAATAAATTTAAAAAAATAAGTCTATAGAATATCAAACTGCAGTCATTTCCAACTTGATATTTTAATTCTAAATTTTCACTTGATACTTTCTTTCAAAGGAAAAGACCAACAGCAGAAATCTGCCTGTCTCATTCTTGGCTACAGCAGTGGGACTTTGGAAACTTATTTCATCCTGAAGAAACTTCCAGTTCCTCTCAAAGTCAAGATCATTCAATAAGATCCTCTGAAGACAAAACTTCTAAATCCTCTTGTAATGGAACCTGTAGTGATCGAGAAGACAAAGAGAATATTCCAGAGGATAGCAGCATGGTTTCAAAAAGATTTCGCTTTGATAACTCATTGTCCAATCCCCATGAACTTGTTTCAGATTTGCTGTGTTAGCACTTTTCTCTTTGAGTTATCTGGACTGAATTTGGAATTTGAAATCTACTCCAATGTGAGATTGTAGTTTGTAGCTTCATTTATAGTATGTTTATATTGTAAATGCACTTTTGCATAGAAGAGTTTAAGGAAGTGTTTTGATGCCAAATTACTAGTAACCAGAATAATTTCATTTCCTGTTCTGAGATATTAACTCTGCACAGAAGAAATATTTAAATATATGATGAAAAATAAAGTTGTGCATATCAGTTTACATGTTAATGAAATAATTCAAGTTCAAATGGGTTTATCAATTTTACAGATAAGGAAAACAGTTATTTGGATTATATTGTGATTGAAATAAACTGAACAATATGAAGACATTTGAATCTAATAGGTTCTGTAAGGTAAATCCTATACCATGCCTCTATTGACAAAATTTTGTTAGGAAAGTAATGTCAAATTTAAGAAAAATATTTACTATTTTATAGATTTTCAAAGGATCTTTTACATTTGAAAATATTTCAATCACAAATACTTTGAAACCACCTAAGATTTCCAGGATATATGGTCAGCTCTATGAGACATGTCCTTTAACCAGAGCAAAGAGGGAGTTAAAAACCTGATTTGGAATCAAGTTGGAGCAGAAAAAAGAGCAACGTGGCATCATTTTTTTCTTTTTAACTCAAATGTGTTTTGCCATCTCTCAACATACTTCAGATTTAATAAGGTCTGAAAGATGTAGAATTAGATGGTATGCAAGTGTAGAGGATTTTCATCTTCCAGAATTTCTGGAGTAGAAGATACTTAATTAAATAAAACTGAATGTGCTCTATTTTGGGTCGCCAAACATATTTATTGAGTATAGAAAAAAATGCTGCCTGATTTTGACAGTTTACAGAATTTTAGATATTTTCTGAGTCTTAGGATATAAGCCAGTCATTCAGAGTTCTAAAAGTTTGTGTAAAAAAATACCACAGCCCAGTAAGACTCAACTCAGGACCAGTGTCCGTGGTAGCAAGGTGGATGCGACCATAAAACCTGACAACATCATGCTCATCTCAAGTGCTTATGTAGAATTCCAGTGAGTGATGAGGCTCGGCAGAAGGCAGTCTGCCAAGTGGCCTTTAATGGTCTTTTGCTGGTAAGAGTCAGCAGAGTGGCTGATGTCTGTTAGGCTAATAGAGGGAAATTCACTATTTTGGTTATCTTTGATGACTTTGCACCTGGTTACTACTAAAGATTCTCTTATATTATCATGTTAGGATAATTGTAACCTCATGATTGTGTTACTGCATTAAAAGAAATTATATTTTGACCAAAAAGAAATTCTTGAGTCCCCCCTACCATGAATTATATATTACTCTGTAAACCGTTAAATTTCTGAAATTTGGTAATATTCCAAAGAACTTAAAACTGTTTTTAAGAGCCATCAATCAGTTTATTTGGCTAAATGGTGACTTACTTTTAAATCTTCAGCATTTCTTAAAGAAAAAATTATTTCTACTTGTGTGTGCATATGTGTATATGTATAGGCTATGTATTTATGTATAGGTAGATAAAATATAGTCTTTAGACATCTTTGTCTTAGAGATTCTTTGCTCTGCTATATTGTGTTCAACTCAGGTGCCAAAGGAGCTCTCTTCTTATGGATATGTAAATATACATTTAAATTCTTTAAGAAGTAGTTTGTTGGTTCAATAAACTAGCCATTGCAGAAGCTAAATTTGGCTCTTGTATATCTAAAACTGATGAGTTTCTTCTAAATTGTTGATTGTCCATTTATTTGCCTTCCATATTAAGCTAATGCAGGTAAAGCTTGGTAAGTCATTAATGAGAGGATTTTTACAAAAGACATTTTATTTTTAAATTTCTAGTGGAATTATGCCATAGTAAAAATAAAAAATGTTTAAATTTTAAATTATAAGCTAATTCTTAAAAATGTTTTATACCAGTTTTCTTCTAGTCTGAAGAATCTTAAAATAGTTCATATGTTGACCCTTAGTTAACAGAATACACAAAGTTGTAAATTTCCATACATTTTTTTCTAACAATTTTTATTGTAAAAAAGTAACAAGTAGTTACACAAACAGCATAAAAATTCAATTTTTTCATAAAAATGAAGTTAAATATTTTCACTGTTTGAAATGTGAACATTAATGAGTATTTAGAGAGAACTTATTAACGAATGACTCAATTATTTTTCCTCCCAAGATTGAAAACAAGTATCTATCATAAGTAGATGATATATCTGATTAAAGTAAGAATCTTAGCCCCTCTGATATAAACAAATATCTTAACATTTAAACACATCTGAAAATTAATGTTAAATTATGATGAGTTTATAAAGTCGAATAACTTTGCTATTTGGATAGATAGGATTAAAAAATAAAGTATAGATGACAGTTTTGTTATTTTACTTCTTTTCTCCACAAAGTTAACTCTGAGTGGTAAAATTATAGTGGCACTTAAAGACATAAGAAATATGTGTTCTGCAGTCTATCATGAAATAAGGCACCTGTGCTAGAATGTTTATTAATACATTGCTTCCTTTAAAGAAAGTCTTGTTACAAAAACAAAGCCAATTGATTAGTGATATAATTGATTTTCATACTTGGAATAACATTGCTCTAAGCAACATTTATAAATTGTTATTTTATAACTGTTTACATTTCTGTTTATTTTTGAATTTCCATTTTTATATCTGTCTTGGAAGCTTGTCTTTATTCATTGTATAAAGAATTGGACTTCAATTTCAAATTGTGTTAAAATTAAGTTATCTGACTTCCAATTTGGAGAAATATTGTCAATTTAAATTTTACAAGAGTTTAAAGAATTTTAAATTCTAATTGGAAATTTCATACGAATTACAACTGCCCCCATCTTTCATTAAATTATATTGCTTAAGAATATTGGCTGACATTTTATGAATACCCCAGTAAAAAAGAACAATAAACATATCAACCTAATGATCCTTTTGGCTAAAATTAAAAAGCCCTTTTTTATGTCTGTGATTGTCTTTTGCTTTAAAGTATTTCTAAGTTTGTTTTTCTTAAAAGCAAACCTCCTTGCCTGAAGCTACTAGCCTTGACACATGTCATCTTTGAACTCCCTTCTCAGTCCCTGTTTATTGGCTCTTATCTGTTAAAAAGCCACATAATTTTGAAAACAAGTCTATTCTGTGGTAATGTTAGGTGTTTTCAGAAAATGTCAGTAAATGACAGTGTACTACATGTTGCATAAGGATGAATAAGGGATTTTTATTTACCCAGAAATGGGTGAACTGGGTAAATAAATGGGGTAGTTTTTATTTTTGTTTTCAGTTTAAATAAATTGAATTCTAAAAAAAGATGAATAAAGGATTCTTTAAGAAATTTATAATCTGATTATGGACTAATTAGTTCACATAACGTACTGTAGTTCTGTCCTATAAGTTTCCCACAAACAGTGACTACTCAAACATTGCCTGAGGAAATATAGGGTTAGGTAGCTACAAGGTTCTGTTAGTTAACATGTTGCCAACTAATCAATGCATAACCTTGTTGTATGTAGTTTCTGTTTAAAGGGATCTTGTTTAATATATATTGATTCATTAACATTGACCTCACCCCAATAGCACCATAACTCATGCCTGCATGAAGTTTATCTAGTAACACATCTTTTCTCCATAAGGCACATTATAACCCTGTGCATAGGAACATAACTACACAGCGATTCAGAATTATGATATGGGGCCATTTTAGACACAGAAATCACTAACAAAAAGCACAAAAATGCAGAAAACATGACATTAAATAGACTACAAAATGGACATTTGTCTTATAGTATGAGAACTAAAACAAGACCCAGCATCACTTCGCTCAACCTAAGACAGGAATGTGTATCCAGCATCTCAGATTTTTTATGGCTGTGATCATGTCTGCAAATGACTGTGAAAACACTATGCATGTTAATTTTGGGGTTACAAATTTTAGCAAGTATAAAACTTCACAAATACGGAATTAGTGAATGAAGAGGGTCAATTCTACATGCCATATAAAAAGTATGAAGCATGATAATGAAAAGATGTGCACACCTTAACTGAGTCTAGGGAGAAGAAATTGTTATGTGCTGGAACTTCTTAATTGTGAGCACTTTCTTCTCAGTTTCCATATTTTCTTTTTCTGACACAATGACATTCCCCAACTTTTCTCTCTACTTCCAATTTTCCTCTTAGATACTGAAGTTATACATATTATCCTTCTCGGATGTCAGAATACTCAAAAGTGAAATAGCTCTAAGTAAAATCATGATTATATTCTCCCTCTTTATGTCACCCAAACTTTTGGGCTTCATGTTATCTCAGTTAATATAGCACTGTTTACCCACATATCACAAATGGATATCTCTAGGTGTCATTCTAAAAATTTTGTTTTATTGCACCTCTTCCAATAGTCATTAATTTCTTTAAACTTTAAAAAATTTATTTAAGCAATCTCTACACCCAACGTGGGGCTCAAACTCATGACTCTGAAATTAAGTCCCATGCTCTTAACTGAACCAGCCAGGCACTCCCTAATAGTCATTAATTTCTATCAGTAATATCTTTTTATGTATCTTACAGTTATTTTCTCTTGAAAATAACTCATATATATATTCTTTCATCTAAATCTAGATTGTTTAGATCATCTGGAAGAGGTCTGCAAACCTTTTCTATAATGGGCCAATTATTAAATACTATAGGTTTTGCAGGCCAGTGTTTTGTCACAACTACTGAATTTTGCTTTTAGAAGATGAAAGCAGTCCTAAGCAATATGCAAACAAATGGGTGAGCCAAACTTTATCTATAAAAACATGATGAGCTACATTTAGTTTCTTGACGCTAATGTAGACTAACACATCAATTCTCTTAGCTCTAGCATGATTAAAAACGGGAGGAGAGTCAGAAAGACACCAGGAAGTGAGCCTCATCTGCATTCACTTTGTCTAGCAAGCAGATGTTCAAGAAGAAGACTGAGTAGTCATTGGATATGTAATTTTACTTGAATGGTGAGTTTGCCTCTAGTTGAGAAAAGAGAGTAGAGGCCACAGGTCTTCCAAGAAATCTAGTGGAAAAGAAAGAGAACTACAGTTTGAGGACTGTTTTTTTAAAAAAAGTTTTAAGGGCGCCTGGGTGGCTCAGTGGGTTAAAGCCTCTGCCTTTGGCTCAGGTCATGATCTCGGGGTCCTGGGATTGAGGCCTGCCATTAGGTTCTCTGCTCAGCAGGGAGCCTGCTTTCTTCTCTCTCTCTCTGTCTGCCTCTCTTCCTGCTTGTGATCTCTCTCTGTGTGTCAAATAAATTTTTTTTTAAAAAGCCATTTATCCTCATTAAAAAAAAAGTTTTAAAATGGGGAAGACTTGAGAATGTTAATAGGCAAAGGAGAGAAGTCCACATGCAGTAACGGTTGAAATGCATATGAGCACAACATGATTAAGGATAGAAAATACCAGAGAAAGTGTTGTGATCACAAGCACAAAGGCAGCTTTGGCTAAAATAAAGAAAAACAATGTCTCTCAACATAAAAGATGAAAAAGAGGGCACCTGGGTGACTCAGTGGGTTAAAGCCTCTGCCTTCGGCTCAGGTCATGATCTCAGCGTCCTGGGATCAAGACCCGCATCCGGCTCTCTGCTGAGCTTCCTCCTCCCTCTCTGCCTGCCTCTCTGCCTACTGTGATCTCTCTCTGTCAAATAAATAAATAAAAAATCTTAAAAAAAAAAGATGAAAAAGAAAAGGGGTGACAAGAGAGATGTGAAGTGAGGGGGAGATCTGTTTCTCCTAAGAAGACTCCAGCAAGAGGTCTGCTGAGAGTAAGAGAAGTAGAGGTGGGTGTGGTGGGAAGAGTGAACATTTGGCACAAGGAGAGGACAGAGGTGGTCAACAATGTTGGTCAAATGAATGGAGTTCGTAACACATCAACATCAAGAGACAGATACTAAATACCAAAGATCTTAATTTGTGATTAGTTTATTGCGTAGGATGTGACCAAACAGTTCTTATGACACCAATTTGTCATTTCTGCCTATATCTTTTCCTTTTATATCAGGAGATTGTGCTTCTTTGCATCAGGGATATATAGTAGCACTCAAAAAAAAAAAAAACCCCCACAAAAAAACACAAAGCCTATTCCATTGGGGCCTTTCTTTAGAAATAAATCTGTTGAGAAAAACGGAGTTTGAAAAGAGTGGGATAGTCTCAGAAGGCAACAAGAACAAAGATCTATAAGAGCTGGAGCAATACGAAACTTGTCCAATTCCCTGTGCACATGGAGTACTGTGGGACCTTATCAAGAATGGTCCAACGGTAGCAATGTGGCCTCTAGGGCTAAGGTAGAACCAAAAAGACTGTGTGGTGTAAACATTGACTCTGGAATGAGCATGGCAGGGAAGGAGAAGATAGCACTGAGCCTGAGAAGAGGTTCTCATATGGGTCTAACTAGTGTATATTCTTTTCCTTTGGACAAGAATATACTTACTAGAAAAACAATAGTAGGTTTTATATAATTGGTGCTAACAGTATCCATTGGTGGAAGCTGAAAGCATGCAACTATAGTGCAATTCTCTAAAAGTAATTCTACCATTGTTGAATAAACTGTGGGTTGGCTAACCCACCAGCCATAGCCCGTTTCTTGCTCTGTTGCCTACCTCCATTACAGAAGCCATGCAGCTCCCCTGGATCAAGGGATGAAGTGGAAGTCTGCTGGGTGGCTTCTGAAATGCGTTGCTTTCTGGATGAAAACAAGAAATGCTGACAGCCCCAACCTCTAATCATCTTGGATGAGATCTATTTCCACCATTCTGTAATTATGAATGAAAGGACAGGGAATCCTGGAGATCCCGGCCCTGACGTTATTGTTCCACTGAAGCCACACCAGTCACTTCCTTCTCAACTTCTCAGTTTGTGGTTTTTTACAAATGTCCTATTTGGTTAAGCTACTGTCTTTGGAAATTTCTGTTATTTACAGCTGAAAGAATTTTAATTGACACAATCATCAATATTTCCCAAATGCACGTTCTTTGTAATGTTATTAGGTGTGTGGCAGAGAAAGAAGGCATGTATACCCAACTGGGTTTTAGAAACACCATGTTCAGCAGTGTTAAACACGCATTTTACCGCAGGATTCCTTGGAGGCTTTAATTTATGCTGGGACTCTCCAAGAGGGAAACCTAGTGTGTAGTGTGTGTTGTAATTTCTTTGTTTGTGCTAACATCTCTCTGGATGGTATCCATGGACGCTTACATTGTAGTAGCTGCTTAACCAATGCAGTCCAAGTATCTCTAAAGATCTGGCTTATCCCAGAATAGAATTCAGTTATCCCAGAATAGAATAGTTACTTTGTAAGAACCAACTGTTGTATTGGAGAAGGGACTGAGAAGGACAGACTCATAATGTTTTATGTAAGTGAGGACATTTTCAGTATCCCTCTTGGAAGTACTATAAGCTTCACACCTCTATCAGCAATCACCTTTAGGTTCTGATACAACACACTTTGATTTGCATGAGCTCATAATATTTTGATGCTTCCCTGATAGAAGTCAATGGCATGGCTTTTTGCTGGGGACTCAGCTTGGCCATGCCTTGGCTTCCAGCATGAGCAGACTCTTACTGCTCCTTCAACTCTATCAGTCCATTTGTATACTTTCCACACCTAAAAGCAAAGGCCTTGTATTAGGTAGAAACCTAATAAATCCAGAAACAGAACCAGTAGGATATGCAAGGATATGTAGGTATATGTAAGTGGATATTTATTATGGGAAATGGCTCACATGACTACAGAGGGTGAGAGTTCCATGATTGTCTGTCTGCAAGCTCAAAAACCAGGAAAGCTTGTGGTATAAATCCTAGCCCAAACTTGAAGGTCAGAAAATTAGAAGGGTCATTGTCAAGGCAGGACAAGATGGATGTCCCAGCTCAACAAAAGAGAGGGAACATGTTCCCTTCCGGTGCCCTTTTTTTCTGTTCCAGTCTTCAACTAATTGGATGATTCCCACCTGCATTGGTAAGGGTGACCTTTACTCAATCTATCAATTCAAATGTTAATCTCTTTCAGAAACACCCACCACACCAACCCAGAAATAATATTTTACCAGCATCTAGGCTTCCCTTAGCTCTATCAAGTTGATACATGAAATTATCTTGGGCCTTTCCCTATCTTCTGGCTTCTTCCTTATTTATTAAAGCTTTCCTATAAGAATAGAGAAGTTCTAACATTCTAACACACACACACACACACACACACACACACACACACACACTGTCTATCTTCTCATATGGAAAAGTAGTTTTACTTACAGGAAACACATCTTCCAGTTTACTGAAATTAAGTCCTTTTTTGTAAAACACATTACTATGGAAACTGTTAAAGAATCTAACAGTCAGGGTGGGTCCAAGTGTGGTCAGAATCAAATGAAAAATCTCTCACGTTTAGGTCTTATGCCAGCCCTACTGTGGTCAACCTTCAGAACAAGCAAAAAAGACATTATTTTATAATTAGTAGGAAGGATTCTACCCTCTGTGACTCACCACTGGAATTTAAATTTAGTGATTGTAATACCCCTTTGAAAGGCCAAAAGAAAGTTATATGCTAATTATACCAATATTGCTAGCCAGATCATAAAAAGCAACTGGGTCACAAATTACAGACACAATTGCAAATGCGCAAGCACTCTAGTTATACTGAATAGTCAATGAGTGAGTACAAAATGTTTGTGGAGAAAATTATAAGGTAGAATGATAGAACAAATAAGACATAACAGATTCTCCATGTCATATATGGTATATCAAAGCCCTTCCTTGCCCTAGAACTCAATCATCAGGAATAAATCTATGAGGTTTCATGATCTTTCCTGGTTATAATTGAATTAACTGCCTGCATAGTCATATGAAGGCAAATTTTATAGATGAAACATTGTAATTTATTTGTTTCTTCCTTTGAAAGAAGTTGTTAGCCCAATTTATTAAGAACGTGATTGTTTTTTTAATTGGAATTTGCACAAAAAGCCTTCTGAAATAAATGAATATTTAAGTAATCACGGACTAAAGACCATTGAAAACAAGTTATAAAGGAAGAAAAGGAGCTGAGCCATTTATTTAAAGGCCTTTTTGGCCGTTTTAACCTATGTGAACATCAATTACTTCTTTCTTTTACAAAACAGCAGTAATCAGCTGTTTGCTTCTTTGATTAGTTCTGGTCTGAATTCATTTAATACTAATGATTAAGCATGGGATACTGCAAATAAACCCATCTCTTTTCTTCCCAGAAATAGAATAATTACAATGGCCAATGCCTGGGGCCTTTTATATTACTAAATTTGTAAGAGACTTAATTACTTTGGCTTTGCTCCAGTGTCCCAAATAACACACACAAATGATCCCACAACATTGTATCTAAGTATCAATTTTGGAAGGTCTTTACAGTATGTGTTCATAAAATGGGTTTTTGTGGGTCTATATAAAACAAATACCACCTGCCGATATGTCTATATTCAGAAATATAGAGGATATAAAATAAATGAGGAAGAATAAAGTTTGCTAAGGGCCCAACTATTTATTCATGCTATTTCATTTACTCTTCACAACAACCCTGAATATCATCATATTGTAGGTGAAGAAACTGAGTCCCAGAGAGGTCAAGCAGTTTTTCAAAGTCACCTAATTACCACACTGGGGGATTTGAGCTCAAGTCCACCTGGCTTCAAATGCCACCTGTGTCCTTTCTATCACACCAGATTCAAATTAAATTTTCCAGTATTAAATTAAAAAAAAAACCCAGGAGAAAATGATTGGAATCTGTATCATTGAAAAACGTATTTGGGGGCGCCTGGGTGGCTCAGTAGGTTAGGCAGCTGCCTTCGGCTCAGGTCATGATCCTGGAGACCCAGGATCGAGCCCCACATCGGGCTTCCTGCTCGGCGGGAAGCCTACTTCTCCCTCTCTCACTCCCCCTGCTTGTGTTCCCTCTCCAGCTGTGTTTCTCTCTGTCAAATAAAGAAATAAAATCTTAAAAAAAAAAAACTAACAAGAAAACACTAAAAAAAAAAAGAAAAACATATTTGGATCAAAATTTTAATTTATATATGTTTGATTAAATTTTTTAAAGGTATCATAAAGTCAAAGTAATATTTGAAGCATTACAGAATGTATTATTTGCTAAATAGAAAAGAGAAATATGAATAATTCGCTAGTATTTCTGAGTTAGCCATTTCTTCTATGCACTGTACAGATGGCCTGGATCCACACCTACTTTTCTGCATGTGGAGCAGATATTGGTATAAACTGAGTCTTCTGTATGTCTTTATCTCTAATGTCTGAGAATCCTCTTGCAAAGATAGCTTTCACGTGAAGACCTTCTCCAGGCAGAACTGGCTCTGAGGCAGGAAATGTCCAGCTCATTCAAGGAACCGGTCCATCACAGACAGGTGATGGCGATATGGGCGGGGACCACCATAACCAGTTTGATTTTCTGAGGTCACAGGGTGCCATTAAAGAGTTTTCTAGTGAGAGTTCCACGTGATCAGATTTTGTTTTAGAAGCTTTGTTGTTTGGACACTGTGTGAAGAAGGTATTAAAAGAGGATCCATGTGAAGGCTAAGACCCACCTAGGGAGGATTATTTCAGTTGTCCTGGCAAGAAATGGCGGGGACTTAGGAAGCCGACAGAAATGGACAGTTTCAAGTGAGACTTGAGAGTTAGGACTGATAGAGTTCCCTGATTACTGGCATGTGTAGGATGAAGGAGCATATAAGGGATGGTTCTCAAGTTTTCCCTTTGAGCAGCCATTTCAGTGGTTGGCTATTTAATAAAACAAGGGAACACTGGAGGAGGAAGATGAGCTCAGGTTTGGATATGTTGACTATGATGATGGTTTTTTGGTTACATGGATTTGGAGCTATAAGGTGTGGTCAGCGATGGAGATATAAATTGAGGTATTATCATTGCATAGCTGATTGAATGATGTTATTATCTTGGAATAGGCCAGTGAAATTGAGCCGGGTGCTACAGTGCCTTCCACAATTCAGGTCCCCGTATTACAGTCCTATTTAAACTTGCTGTGAAGCCATGTCTCCGGTAGGATATAGTTTGGAAGAAGGAGAGAGGTAAGACAGGACGGAGAGAAGTGATTGGAGGAAGGATGGAAGGAATTCCAATGCCTTTTAAATAAAATATCCACCATTCCTATAAACAGAGAGCAACAATTACTTAAAACAGTGTGGGGGGTGGGGCATTTATGGATTCCTGGGTAGAGCTGCAGGAGGGGTATAGGTAAAATCTATCTCTACTTCTGTAAGCAGCCCATTTCTTTTTTTTACTTACACCCCCTTCCCAGCTCCTTTAAGACTGCATACTCAGGTTCTCTCCCTCTTATGAAAATCTCTTCCCAGAAAGAATCTGGACTATATTCACACAAAAGTGAAAATGACAATATAAGTTTTGAAAATTATCCTTAGTGGCAGATTACACTTTCTGAAAATAACCACAGCAATATTTATGATCCCTCATGTGCTGCTACAACCTTACCACTCCTGGATTCCATCCCCATTGCTGCAATTGCACAAATAGGTGTCATTTGTGAGCTGTCAAAATGCTTGTGCAGGTACCTGGGTGGCTCAGTCAGTTGAGTGTCTGATTCTTGATATCAGCTCAAGTCTTAATCTCAGGGTGGCGAGTTCAAGCCCCATGTTGGGTTCTGTGCTGCGTGTGGAGCCTACTTAAAAAAAGAGGAGGGGAATGCTTGTGAAAAAAATAAACAAATGCCAACTAAATCAAACTGGCCAGACTCCAAAAATTAACAATGGGAATAATCTCTCTACATGTGAGATTTTTTTTAAAGATGTAGTTATTTATTTGACAGAAACACAGCTAGAGAGGGAACACAAGCAGGGGAATGAGAGAGGGAGAAGCAGGCTTCCCGCTGAGTGGGGAGCCTGATGTGGAGCTTGATCCTGGAGCTCTATTCTGGGACTTGATCCCAGGATTCTGGGATCATGACTTGAGCCAAAGGTGGGCGCTTAATGACTAAGCCACCCAGGTGCCCCTCTACGTGTGAGATTTTTATAGAGTATTTGCAACGTCTGAGATTCAAATATAAATAAATCTTATTTCAGTTTCTGGATAAAGAAAGCTCACATTTGTTTTGAACTTACAATAAAAGCCTATGAATTAGATTAATTTCTCTAAAAAATAATTTGTTTAGTTTTACTCAGGAAGCCTAAACTCTGTTCTTAAAAAAGCAGACATTTATGAGTTAACCATCTGGAACCCAAATAGAAATTTAGTAATTATCTCCTGTGGCTGCAAGCTCATCTCAAATATATATAAAGAAATTTGATACCAGAGGGTGATTTGCAGCAGGGATCTCTATTTCCAAGAATGCAATGGCTCCATTATTGGTAACTTTTAAACAATGAAAACTGAGCTAATGTCTGAATATTCCCATAATGTGCTAAGATTTCTCTTTTTAAATAACAACTCTATTGAAATATAATTCACTTATCTAAAGTGTACAATTAATGGTTTTTCAATATATTTACGGAATTGTGCAACCATTACCACTAATTCCAGAACATCTCCTGGAAATGAAAACATTGTGCCCCTGAGCAGTTATTCCCAGCCTTCTGAGCCCTAGGCAACCACCAAACTACTTTCTGTCTCTATGGCTTTGCCTATCCTATGCATTTCTTATAAGAAAACTATAAAATAAGCAATCTTTTGTTACTGGCTTCTTTCACTAAGCATACTGTTTTCAGGATTCATCCATACATATCAATATTGTATTCCTTCTCATTGCTGAATAATATTCTACTGTATGTATCCACCACTTTCATTTACCCATTCATTAGTTGATGGACATTTGGGTTCTTTTCATGTTTTGACTGTTAGGCCGCTGTGTACAAGTTTTGGGGTTGTCGTTTCTCTGGGGTATATACATAGGAGTGAAAGCCTAGGTCACGTGATAGCTGGAAGTTTAACCACCAAGAAACTGCTACACTCTCTTCCAAAGTGACTACACCATTTTCATGCCCACTGGCAGTTTACATGAGTTCCAATTCCTTTACATCCTCCCTTACACTGGTTATTGTCTTTTTGTTTATTGTCCTCTCAGTGGGTATAAAGTAATATCTCTTTGTGGTTTTGTTTATTGTCCTCTCAGTAGGTATAAAGTAATATCTCTTTGTGCATTTCCCTGATTGCTAATGATGTGCTTATGGAATATTGGTATATCTTCTTCAGAGAAATATCTATTCCAATCTTTTGCCCATTTTGAAATTGGGTTACCTTTTATTACTGACCTTTAGGAATTCTTTTTTTTAGGATTTTATTTATTTATTTGACAGAGAGAAACACAGCTAGAAAGGGAACAGAAGCAGGGGGAGTGAGAGAGGGAGAAGCAGGCCTCCCATCGAGCAGGGAGCCTGATGTGGGGCTCGATCCTAGGACTCTGGGATCATGTCCCGAGCCAAAGGCAGATACCTAATGACTGAGCCACCCAGGTGCCCCAGGAATTCTTTATAATACAAACACATCTTCTTCATTTCTGAGAGACAACATAAAAAAATAATATTAAATAAATCAAAATGTCTGGCATATGTACAAATAAATGTAAGATACCATTCTTTCGATGTTTTAGCAAGAAAATCTCATTGTTTGCATTAACAAAACACAAGGTGTACATGTGTTCAAAAGGACATTGCAAACATACAATAATAGGACAAAGGGAAGTAAACTATGGCATATTTATATGATGAAACATAATGATACCTTTAAAATAATTATGAAGTGTTCTCCATAACCTTGGAATACATCTATGAAACATCAAGTGAACACACACACACACACAGGGTATAATCTTAACTATGTTTTTTCAGAAATGTAGAAAACAGACAAGAAAGAAAATACTGTGGTATGTTAGTCATGGCAACACCAGGGCGATGGAATGATAGGTGATCTTTCTCTCATGCTTTGCAGTTATCTACAATAAGTATGCATTTCTTTTATAATCAGGCATTTGATGGGAAGGAGGCAAAGCTGTCTCAGCAGTAACACACAAAAATGTAAAACTAAAATATTGTATTTTAACAAATTTTGATGATTTTGGAAGTATGTGGTTTTTCATGGAATTTCGTTATATCTGTTTGAGTAACACTAGAAAGTTCGAATCATCTTACCTACCAAATCCCTCAACCGTTTATGTTGGACTTTATTTATTTCCCCACGTGTTCTAAGATACTTCTTGGAAGGGAGCTTGGCATCCTGAAACACATTTCCTCATTTGGAAACCATACTTTCTGGTATGATTGCATCCCTCTACTTTGAAACATCTATGAAATCCTGATCACGGACAATTTTTCTTTCTTTATTTTTTGTTTGTTTCCTGTGTTATTGAAAGAGGGGCCCATAAAGCTTTGAAAAACAGATCGTGAACCACAATAGCTCTATGCAGTTTCTTTTCTCAGAGGCCAGGGATATTCCCATGATGGAGGCAGGCAGTGGATCTCTGGCCGCAGTTCTAGAAACTGCTATCATTTGAAGATGAACCGCTAATAGCCGAGGAATTCACTGGGACCTCAAAAGGGACTTTCCTTCCCAGTGTACTCCTTAAGATCTCTGGCAGATTTCTTTTGTTCTCAGGCCAAGTTGAATTTATTTGTGACAGTTCTCATTCCCTACCCTCCATGTGAATGTATACTCAGGCAAAACTACTTTTGAAAAACAGAATGTTCTGGTAGGTTTGGATCCCCGGCCATACGGTGATGTTGGCACAGAGCTGGGGACACATGTCTGGAACTACTGTTGGTAAACCTAATAGCAATTTTGCTAAAAATAACGACTTTCTTTGCAATTTATGGAGGTATGGATGGAGAAGAAACTGGAGTTGTCCCTCATTTTTCAAATGCCCTTTCATTTCCTGCTGTGTGCTGATGTTTCCAAGCCTCCACATGAATTAAAGTTCCAATGAGATTTGCCATAGTGGTTTCTTGGGAATGTCCATAAATATTTTTTTGCTTTGGTTTTTGTTCTCAGCAGAAAGTGTTGCTTGTGATTATCCTTTTTCAAAATTACATCTCATTTTAAGATCTGAAAACATAAGCTTTGTGTTTTTCAGGAAGCACACAATTTTTTTTTTCTTGCCCCTGCTCAAGATAGAGAGGTTTTTTTACTTTAGGAGCCTGGAGCTGAGGTTTTCAGCTACTGATTCTACGAAAAGGCAACAGTGAACTCATCAATGTCTTCCTGGTTGAAGTAAACTTTTCTCACATTTTTCCTGTAAGCGATCATTGTTTTAACAGGTTAATTATTTTACCACATAAGGTGGTCATTGTTCCCTGTGCTCAGTGCTCTGAATAAATCTTTAGGCCTTTCCTTGTGTTAGGACAGTCATCTTCGGACTTCAGCAACATTAACCAATTTGCTCAGAGATTTTTAGTCCATTCAGGGACTTAAAAGTTTGGTAACATTTAAAAAAACTTTAAGAAAGAAAAAAAGAAACCTGCAATTCAAAGAGGATCCCGTGATTAGAACCCCTGCTGGGCTCTTGGTCAGAAAGTAGTGAATATATTACTCCCCGAGGCTTTGCAATATTAACTATGGTAGACAGTGTCTCTTTTCTTCAACTGCTTTTTTTCTTTTTTTAAACAAAAGGATTCCATTAAAGCAAATACACACACACACACACACACACACACACACACACACACACACACACATTAGGTAGGAATGCAAGGGCATTTTCAAGTTCAGTTTCTTTCTGTGGATTGTACTTGGAAAGGTTGAGGAAGGTTGGCAGGTACTGACTGATCTCGCTCTTGACACCCTTCCTCAGGTTTGGCCCCCCAGGACTTGAGCAGGAGGCTTTAGATGTAGCAATCATGTGATAAACCTACTAACAGCGATTATAGCTAAAGTTACTGAGTGCTTATTTGTCACGTACAATTTCAAATTCTACCTGTGTTGTTGCTTTTCCCATTTAAATCCCATGACCTCTGGAAGAGGTCCATGTTACCGTTGTCCTTGCTTTGCTGGGGTTAAGTGAGTCGGCCAAGGTCCCAGAGCCAACGGAGGCGGAGGCAGGAACTGAGTGCAGAGAACCCCAGACCAATGAAGGTTGGCTTTCTACCCCTATTATTCTGGACTCAACTACAAAAGTACCTACATCTCCCAGCTCTTCCTATTATTTCCACGTGCTTTCCACAGACAGGAGTGCAACTTTGCGAATCCCGGCTGTCCACTGAAACAGTGCACAACCACCTCGCGTGTTATACAAAATGTCTAGCAGGGGCACATGAACCCTATGTGTTTACAGTGTCTTTGACAAATATTATACTCTTCCAATTATTTGGAATTAAGTTGATCAAAACCAGTAATATATACATCTTAATAAAGTGACTGTCATAGGGATTATAGGTGAATGCCAATATCTGTTTGCTTTAATAGCATTTAGAAGTTTATACAAGTTCAAGAAGCACTGTATTACATGTTATCCATGTTTTCTTATTGGAATTATTACATTATAGTTTATCGTTTTTATTACAGTAGCAAATGCATTCACTGTAAAAAATACAGAAAAATGAAAAATGAATAAAATTAAGAAATCAGTTCAGATTCATCTATTTAGGGATAATGACCACTAGCATGACAATGTCTCTTTTAATTAATATATCATAAGCATATTCCTGCCACAAAATATTATGACATAACATTATATTTGAGGATTATACACTGTACCATTGTATGAGTATAGCATCTTTTATTTAACAAATCCCCTATTTTTGGACATTTAATATTTTTAATTATTCATTACTAAAAAAATGCAGCACTTATCCTTGAAGGCAACTTTTTGTACATTTATAATTATTTCCTCAAGAGAGTTTCTTAACAGTAGAACTTCAGGGTCAAAGGATACATAAAATATTAAGAGTTTTTCTTTTTGGAAAAATTTTACCAATGCCGTAAGGCCCAACAGATAAGTCAGAGTGCCTGTTACTCTACCTCCAGCACTGGATATTATCAATGGTCAAGTAATTGCCAATTCTATAGGAGAAAAGAATATTTTGCTTTATTTTCCATGTTTCAAAACCATGATGAGGCCAGACACCTTTTCATAGTCTATTAGCCATTTGTCCTTCTCTTTTATTACATTTTGAGAAAAAATAAATTTATTTTTTTTTAAAGACTCTATTTATTTGACAGAGAGACACAGCAAGAGAGGGAACACAGGCAGGGGGAGTGGGAGTAGGAGAGGGAGAATCAGGCCCCCCCGCAGAGCAGGGAGCCCAATGCGGGCCTCGAGCCCAGGACCCCAGGATCATGATCTGAGCCGAAGGCAGATGCCCAATGACAGAGCCACCCAGCCGCCCCAAGAAACAAAATTTTAAATGACTTTTGGTTCAGTCTAAGCAATACCAAATATTCCAATGATAGGTTTACAGAAGAGTTTCAGATTTTTTTTTTTTTCTGGAGACCTCCTCCTTTGTTTAGATGCCAGCCCATTGAATTTTGGGCTTTCAGGGGACCTTAATATTTGCCATCTTCTCGTGTGGCTTTGGTAACATGGTGGGCTTTCCTGCTCTGAGGGGACACTGCGTGATGGGCACTAGCGTGGCGTTTGGAGAAATGTGGAAATGAATGACTAATAAGACCCTTTTCTGACCTCACTGTGAACTAAAATGCTGAGTTACCAGGTTATTTGCGGCTACAAAAATATTACTGGCAAATAGTCTGGGGCTATCGGATTCCATTCCATCTGTAATTGAATTAGAGGCCCACATCCTGTCTCCAAGGTGACTGGTATACCAAATCTTTGACAGTGCTTAGCATTAAACAGGATTCCAACCAATGAACAAAGTTCCTATTTATGGAAAATGTCAAGGGTGATCAGCATGAAACTGTAGTAATATCAGTATTTTCTATCTAACTTACTTAATTATTGGACATGAACTGTGAGAAAGTTTCTGCCAAACAAATATAAATGCTCTGTCCTAAGAAGCTGAGTTAAGGGTTCACAGAATCCTAAAGGTTCCAAAACAGATGCAGAACAAACATTTCAGATGGGCATAATCACGGGTAAAAAAGTCCCTTGGAAATGTGCATATGTTTCACGTCAAAAAGAAAAAAAAAACCTGTTGTTGAACAGCTTGTATTCCACTGTGTGGGGTTGGTGTATTTTTGAGAATTTGCATATCATCATTTGCAGGAGGAGTGTTCTCTTCTGGTCTCTGTGGTCCCTTCCAGCCCTGTGAGCTCACATGGATGTGTGCACACCTGTCCTAGGACTGCATCCCTGCCGCCTGAATTCCTCAAAGGAATGGAGTTCGCAGCTCCTTCCTGCAGCCCAGGTGCCCACCAAATGTGGAACGTGGAATGAAACAACAAACCTGTGAAAACACACCAGAATACAGTGTTCCAGTGGGTGACTGGGGCATTCTCATCGTGTTGCCAGTTGGGAAGATGGAGAGGGGTAAGAGTTGAGACTTGCTCAAGACTGTATAGTTAGTGACAGAGCCAAGACCAGAACTCAGATCTCCCGTTCCTAGAATTAGGTTCTCTCAACAGCAAAGAAAACAATCTGCTGCATCTTTAAGCCTCTATTCCACATCATAAAAGGGTGAATTCATTAGTATCAGCAAGGTTATTTTCCATTCTATTTTATATAATATACCTTGGCTCATTTCCCAAATAATTCAAAGCAATTCAAAGCATCCTATGAATGTATATCGAGAGAGAGGGAGAGGGAGGGAGAAAGAATAAAGATCACACACTGGGAAAACATACACTACAGGTAGAATAGCTAATCTTTAGTGAGTGCTGTGTGCCAGGCATTGTTCTAAGTGCTTTACCCAGATTAACTCATTTAATCCTATGACTATGTGGCGGGTGCTCCTCTTGTCCTACTTTTACAGCCCTAGGAAACAAAGCATAGAGAATGCCAGTAACTTTCTCAGGTCACAAAACTAATATGTGGCGGATCCTGCATATTATTCTAAGTCGTCGCGGGTCTGGAGCCTATGTGCGTACTATTCCGCCTTCCATATATATCCTTGACCTCTCTCCTCCTCCACCACCCATCTCCAGACTATGCCCCTGAATTGACTCTCACACTTGGTTCTCAGAACTGAAATCTGGGCCCCGTGTTTGGACTGATTATGCGTTCACTGTGCTAAATAAGTATATATTAAGATCATCATTTGAGGGGCATCTGGGTGGCTCAGTTCGTTAAGCATCTGACTCTTGGTTTTGGCTCTCAGGTGGTGATCTCAGGGTGCTGGGATCAAGTCCCACCTTGAGCTCTGTATTCAGCAGGGAGTCTGCTTGAGGAGTCTCTCTCTCCCTCTCCCCCAATCTCATGTGCACACGTGCATACTCTCTCTAAAATAAATCTTTAAAACAAAGATCAGCATTTGATAAGAATTTTTTAGTTGTGTTCAGGAGGAGACTTGATCCATATTAAGTCTAGGCTCCAATTTTGAGCTCCCCAATATACTACTTATGTGATCTTGGGCAAAACACCTATCCTCTTTGTGTCTCAGTTTCCCCATTTGTCAAATTTGGACAATAATAGTTAACTATCACATGTTTAGTGTGAACATTACTTCTGACCACAGATGAAAAGCACTTACCTGGCACAGAGTAATAATCAATGTCAGCTATTATCATTATTTGGAGAAAATAGAACACTTGGGGAGAAAAGGCCCAATTTCTGGGTCTGACTGTTAAGATTAGTATCCTAAAAATTTTAGAAATTTGGAAGTCAGGGTTGAACATTGGAAAATTACACAAATGATTTGATGCCATCCTGGACTGAAGATACAGGTTCAGATACTTCCAGGCCCAGTGCCTGGCAAATAATAGTCAATGTCATCTGTTGTCATTGTTATGACAAAATACAGTACTTTTAGGTCTTTACACTTAGGCCCTGGAATAGTCACATTCTCAAAGAATCTGAATCATCAGAACTAAGAAAATAAAACCAGGCCTAGATAATATAACCAGTTAACTGTTTGTACCTTAATGTTAATTAAATCCTAACTTTGGCTACAATTGCTTGACCTACATTTGGTAATTCTAGCTCATCCAGACTTGGGCATAATATGTCTTTTGAATTTTTATACCTCATCTTCTAACAATGGTGAGAATTAAATACATCATAACTCTTGGTCGTTGCATGGCCAGTGCATGGCCATCTTTGATTTTGTTCATCATTATATAAGAAAGCATCCTGCAGAAGACCATTGCCCTGCCCAGGAAGTGGACTGTTACAGTAACCGACCTCTAATTATTTGTTTTTCCCCTGTTCCTCTGGACCCTGTGTCTTCCTACCAAATTTAGTGTTTATTACCACTCCTTTTCTTAGTTTCAACAGGCACACACATACACATGCAAACACATATGCATATGTATATGAATCTGTGTTTCAATTATAGAAGATTTAGCTTGTTTTCAATATATTATTTTTATTAAGACATATTCTTAAGATTCATGGCGCACCTGGGTGGCTCAGTCAGTTAAGCATCTGATTCTTGATTTTGGCTCATGTCATGATCTCAGGATCATGAGATCAAGCCCCATATGGGGCTCCACGCTCAGTGGGGAGTCTGCTTAAGAGTCTCTCTTTTCCTCTACCCTCCCCAACTTATGCACAGTCTCTCTCCCTGTCTCAAATAAATAAATAAATCTAAAAAAGATTTATATTATTATGATTCATTCTTGTTGGCTGAAGAATACATTTAAAAAATTTTTTAGATTTTTATCATGTGCTTACAACACAGCTTAATTATCCTTTCTCTTATTAGTGGGCATTTGGAGATACATTTCTTTGAAAAATATGTATTTTTTAATGTTGTTAAGATCAAATGCCAAATGCAGTTTTGTTTCTGCCTTCTGCCTATTCCTGCACTTATCATCATGTTTAAGAATTTTTTCATTTTATTATAAATTTTAGAAATAACTATCTCATTCAGTGGCTATATCATTATTCACTTAACCATAAGACTGTATCTCATCTCAGCTAGCACAATTACCATATAAACAACAGAAATATGGTTTTTGAATTTTATGTTATTTCCTGAAACTGACTTCCAGATGCAGAAGCACTCTGTCAAATATGTCAAATACCCAAACATTTTAGGGCCCTTATATATACTGCCAAATCTGTTTGCATTTACAGTTAGTATATATTGACAAATTGTTTGCATTTATACATATGCATTAATACATTTAATGCATTAGTCTAATATATTAGACTAATTTACATTTTACCAGTAATGATTCAGAGTGCCGTAGAAATGTCAATTTTAAAGTCGGAACCAGTCTGGATATTCATTCAAATCACTCTGTTGTATACCTGAAACTAATACAATATTATATGTCAACTGTACTTCAATTAAAAAGAAAATGTAAAAAAAAAAAAGCCTATCCCAACATGCTTGGCAATAGTAAACTGGTTATAAGAAAACTAAATGCAAAAGAGAAATAACATTTACAATCACCAGTGAATACTTTTAAGTAACCCTTTTTTAGAAATAGTTGACACAAGAAAAACTTTGGATAGCAAATACTAAAAGAAGAAAGCCTGGATCTTTACTACTTTACCTCTACCATATAAAATACAGGATTCTTTGGAATCATTCAGATAAATGGGCAGCATTTTCAGATTTTCTTCCTGGACATCTGATCAGCATAAGTAGAGACTGAAAGAGGCCAACATACTGCCACATGCAAACGGTGTTGTTTTGTGAATTCCCGTGCTGTGTGCTTTGCCTGGACCATCGTTAGCCTCCTCTTCCCTTTCTGGATTTGAGGTTACTGTGTACTTGAAGGCACTCTTTTGGTTTAGTTGGCATTATGAAATCTACACTTTAAATAATGATCTAACTTCACTGAAATCTACACTTTAAATAACGATCTAACTTCACTTGTCTGCTCTAATAGGCTTCAGGTGAGGGAATTTTTGCTTTCCTTGGTATAGAAATTCCAACTGTTCTGCCAATTATTTAGAAATATCTTGGGGCACCTGGGTGGCTCAGTTGGTTAAGCAACTGCCTTCGGCTTAGGTCATGATCCCGGAGACCAGGGATCAAGTCCCACATTGGGCTCCCTGCTCGGCGGGAAGTCTGCTTCTCCGTCTCTCACTCCCCCTGCTTGTGTTCCCTCTCTGGCTGTGTTTCTCTCTGTCAAATAAATAAAATCGTTAAAAAAAAAAAAGAAATATCTCGATCTCCATCGCAGTGCCAGCCGACAGACATAATGGTGCCAGCACTTGTGGGCATCGTTTTCTCTCCTGGAGGGAATCACAATAAATATGAAGTTCATTACTGTCTCCATCTTTATGCAGGAACTGATAAAATCATTTGGTTTCATTATATCTAAACCCAATAGCAATAAAGTGGATAAATAGTGATTAGAAGAGCCCAGGAATCAAAGCAGAATATAGGCCTTTTAGGTCCAGAATGGTTGTGGCACAATACCCCATACACATTTTAGAAGAAGATGTTAGTTCAGAGAGAGGTCAAAGTAATTCTATAAATATATAAAAGACATGAAAAATATTGGTCTCCAGTTTCAGAAAGCCAAATGATCCTGAGTCCCAATCAACTTCAAGTTTTTTCTCTTGCTCATGAGTGTTAGACCACAATTTATAAAGTTTTTCTTTTTCCTATTGGTGTCTTTCCCACAGACACACATGTTTTGTTTTTATCCATTCCTCAGTTTAGGTTTGAATGATGCTTGTTTTTAATTTTACAAGAAAAAAGAATTATTTGGAAATATAGGTATAAAATTATCCTACAGTTTATGTCATGTATCAAGCCATTTTTACTAAATTGTTTTGACTTCCTTTTATTTTATTTATTTTATTTTATTTTTTGGTAAGGGTCAAGGTTTATCCTTGTCTTTGGGGTCAATTACATGCAGTCTTGCTGACATTTTAGGACAGTCATTACTTAAGGGTTCCCATCATGGGGTGCTTTGCTTGCAGGGACTTTTGCCTGAGTTAAGATATAAGCCAAGGAGAAGAACTTAATCGGTTGGTAAGCACAGGCTGAGGTCAAAGTGGAGGTAGTGGAAGTCCTTTTTTAACATGAGGCAAGGTCTACTTGGGGACTTTTGGGCAAATATTCCTGTACTTAAAGAGGGTTGCAAGAAAGAAGTGATTTTATCTTTCAGCCTTTAGATATTAATGTGTAAGGATGTAGTGATTAGAACCACAACAACCATTTTGACTCTGAATGGACCATCTGAACAAATAAAACTTCATACTGAGAATGGCAGAGCAAGTATTTGGAAAAAAACATGGATCTTTGATGATGTCATTGAGCTGCTGAGTTAACCAACCTACAACACCTTGACACCGTTTCTCTGTTTTAATACGTGAGATTCCAGATCCCTTAACTCTTTAAGTCATTTTCAGTTGAGGCTTCTGTTATTCGCAGCAAAAACATCCAGACACCAAGGGACATGCACGGGAGACACAGGGTTAGCCAGAAATGCTAGTTTCTGATTGCTAGTATAACATGTGGCCACAAACTTTGGCTTAAAACAACATGAATTTACTCTTACAGTTCTAGAGGTTCGAAGTCCAAATTCAAACTGTTGGCAGGGCTGAGTTCCTTCTGGAGGTTTAGGAGAAAAGCAGTTTTGTTTGCCCTTCTTGGTTTCTAGGACGTCCTATATTCCTTGGCTGTGGACCCCTCTTCCCATCACTGTTGTCTCTTGCCTCCAACAGCATATCTCCCAGTACAGACCCGGATCTCCTTCTGCCTTTATATAGGGACACTGGACTTCTCTGGATAGTCCAGGATAATCTTGTCTCCAGACCTTATCTTAATCACATCTGCAAAGTTCATTTTCATGTAAGGAAACAGAGCCACAGGTTCTGGGGAGTATGACACTGACATCTCTGGGGGGGTGGGTAACATCATTCAGCCCAGGCCAACTGAGCCAACCCTGGAGAGCTGCTGTCATGGCCAGATCACTGAATACCCTTATGGAGGGAAGAGCATGAGGAAGACCTTACTAAGCTGCAGTTACTGTCTCCTTTATATTACCAGGCTCAACCATAATCTTACCCTTTGCAAGTGATTGTATCTTGCTCCCTAATTGGTAGCCCTGATTTAGTCTAGAGTGATCAATCCTTCTTGCTTCATCTCCATAATAATATTTGACATTTAAATTAAGTCTTTATTTGATATACTATTTTAAGAGCTTTATCTGTACTAAAGAAATTAATCATCATAAACCTCTGGCATTGTTACTGTGCTATACCCATTTTACAGATAAGAAACTTTGACTGTATTTGTGTCAATTCACATAACTTACTAGGAGTGCTGGGTTTTTTTGTTGTTGTTATGTAGGAGCTGATAGCCTGTGACTTGGTTTCTCTTCTAGAGATGGAAAATAAATTCAAGTTCTTACCACTGAGGATCCTTTTAGTTGCAATTTTCACCATATCCAGTGAGGTTAAATGATAAGGAATTGATTCTCTTCCCAGTCAAGAAGCCCAGTGTTAGGGTTGCAGGGTGGGTTAATCCAGCTGCTCAGTCATGTCCAGTTTCCTTTTATTAGGGAGGAAAGCCTTTTTCCAGAGCTTCAAAGCAGTGTTTCTTTTTTGGTTTGATCCCTACACTAGTCAGTGGCCAAGAGGAATGACCAGTCATGACTCATGCCTGGGCCTGAGCCTAACTGCTGTGAGCCCAGGGCTTCCTGATCCTGAATGAGACCAGGGGTCTGTTAGCAAATAGAGAAGAGAAGGACCCAAGGGGACATACCCGCCACAGGGTATAGAACGGATGCTACAACACACAGGAAAAAGCAACTCTGTAACTGATCCTAAGGTATCTCCTGACACTTTGAACAAACTGGCCCAGGGACTATTCATTGCTTTGCTACAGAACAGAATTCACAGCAGCTCCTCTGAGGGGACGAGGGTGGCTGTGTGTAAGGCCAGGGGTGTGTTGTCCCCCAACTGAGCAGAGTATCATTGGAAGCAATATCCAGCACCTCCCTTATCAATGAAACTCAAAGGGTCCATGTGGTAAACAGTTGGAGATAACTCTGGAAATAGTATTATTTTCATAAGGTAGGAAAAAGTTCTCATCACGGGCCAAATATGCACTTTTTCAGATAGGGATCTTCTGTATTCGTGGAATTAATTTTTTGAAGTCAGTTTCTACATTCTCCCCCAAATAACCTCTTTTACCAACAGGAAAGCACACGACACCTGATTTATCTTCCTCTAGCAGAGCAGAGCTGAGTCACTGACACAGGGCCTCCTCCAACCCTCACTGCCAAGCAGGCTCTGGAGGCTGAGCCAGAGCCCGTATCCAGCTAGCTCGGGCCTCCAGCCCCCACAGCACTGGCTTCTGTCAGAATCCAAGTCCAGACAGTTAGCTCATGTGTCATAGTTCTTGAACAAACCATTCCTGTATCAGTGGTCCTGTTGCCATTGGACCATTTCCACCTTCATTCTTCAGAAGAGTAGGCTTGTGTAGCCCGGAGTTTCAATCAAATTGATGGCACATTGGTGCCAAGTGTCCTGCCTTAGTGTCCAATCGTCCAAACAAAAATGAGAGCAGCCACTTCATCGGTCATCAAATCAAGAGCGGTCTGCCGAAGAGAATTTCTCTTGCTACTGCCACCTATCCCACACTTTGGACACTGAGGGACACGTGGGCTAGCACTGGTTGGCATGTTCAAAATAGTAATGGAGGCAATGGGCAGGACACATCTTGCTTTGCCTTCAGGGTGCACCACTGTGTCTCTTCTCCACTGACACTTCTGCTTTTCCTGTGTGGATCAAAGTCTCAGGAGTAATTACCCCTCAGGTGCACTTTGTACAGGTGGGGGCCTTGTCACAGGAGCCACAGGATGCTTAGTGTGGATGTACAAACTTACATGGAGTCCAACCTTTTCCCGATAACTCCTAACACACGACTATGTGGGTCAGCAGAATCAAGGACGAGGTTAAATGGGAGGTGTTGGTTTGGGGCTTTTGGGCCCATTCAGTCACTCAGATTTACACCTATGACACTTCCTTCAGCCTAGAGAAGTGGCAGAGCACCATGTCCCATACCTCAGCATTGCGTTCGTTTTCTCCACCACAACTCGGCCAAGACACTCACGCTCACTGGAGTGTCTGAGAAAGACCTTCTGCATCCTGGTTGCTCATGTACAAAGATGAGGTAGGTACTGGAAATGGTCTATTTTCTCTCCCTTTCTGACTCCTCACTTTCCACTACAAGTATTGCTTTGCAGTTGTCGTCTCTGCCTTTGTAAATCATCCAGGGCTCTGTTGACAGATCGAAGATAATTTCTCTAATTGAAAGTGAGAGGTTATCTGATTTGCCTAGTTTAACATGAGTCACTCATATGCTTGAGAAAAGGAGTCCCAGCCTCTGTTATTGATACTGGAAACTGCACAGAAGGAAGGAGTCTATGCTTTAGAACACACATCACGAATCTCACACCATTGATGTTTTGGCTATTCAGAGGCATGGAATGAGAATCAAGTCCCTAAGGTGGACGGTTTTGTAAAAATCTCAGATTTTATTAGAGATATCTTTTGAGTACATAACATATTGAACTTTAATATTATGGACTTGAAAGAGAAATATTTCCTTTGTAGTAGGAAGCCTCTGTTATGTTTTGGAAGAATTTTCCAGTAAATCATCTAACAGCTGCTTTACTGTACAGGCCTTGAAATTTTATACTTTCGTTGGTTGCATACGCTTTTGCTTTTGGAAACTTCACATGCTTCTCTTTACCAGTAATATTTTGTTCCCAAAATATCAGCTCCCAGAGAGGATTTAATAAAGGCTGACCCAACAAGAACTGTTTTTGAGCAAGCCTTCTGGATATCTTTGGCTGAGTAGCACAGTCTATGTAAGTACCTTCTATGTAAAAGTATGACTTATAATCCAAAAAGCCAGCCTATAGAGATCTTGATTTTGTGACAAGAGAAAATGCTAACCATCACTTAACATAAAAACATTTTACATCTATGAGTGTGGGAAAAGTCATTATAGTGGGTACTAGTAATGGTAAATATGAGTGTGTGTGTTGGAGTGGCAGGGTGGAAAGGTATGACGGGACAAAGCCTTGGAGGTCTTATAACCAGCAGACATTCTCTCCTTCAAGTTGCAGATGGACAATTGCCTTGACAGAGAGGAGAGACACTAAATAAACACCTCCAAAGGGAACAGAAAGAGATTAGCTTGCTCAGTGCCAATGTTATTGAAGTAAGCCTGCAGTTCTCAAAGTTTGCTTCACATGAGGGTCACCTGGATGATACATACTCCAGAACAGAGTCATGATGTGTTGGTTTCTAGAAGGGGCTCCTGGATGATGACAATTAAAGACTAGGGGGAAAAAAACGAGGCTGGAAACTCACCAAGCATGACTTCAGTTTGTGGAGCAGAGTTATTATTGAAATCCTTTAAGGAAGGAAGATTCCCCATAGTGCATGGAGAAAGTGGGATGGGAGGGAGAGGAGCAAGAAGCTTTGGTCTAACAGGCCCACCTGATCCTGATCCAGGATTTTATTGGGAAGAAAGGGAGAAGGGCAAGTGGCTTAGAGTGAAGTCGGTCAATGAAAGAGTTTCAAAGGAGATTTTTCAGTGACAGTTTAGAGAGAATAAAAGTAGGAGAGAAGCCATTTATGAAAACTTTTGCTGTAGGTGAAATGTTCGCAAATCATTGGTGAACCTGGGTTCAATTTTGGCTCATCTGTTGATTTTGATTCAGAATAACTCCTCATCTTGGAAATTCTATGTGATGGCATATGAAGAGGTTACTAAATAAAATGAACTTCCCATCGAGCTAGTCAGATCAATGGAGATAAAAAATATCAGCTTGATTACTGAAAGCAATTACATTGGAAGGTATGAGTAAGTGGTTAAATAGGCTTGCTAACACTCTGCACCCTCCCTCTTGGCCTTGATTCAGCCCAACTGAGGAAATTTTGCATTTGCAAAAGAAGCCATTATCCTTGTGTCAAGTTAGTTCAGGCATAGAGGGAAGAAAAGAGCAAATTCCTAATAGTTACAGGCTTAAAATTCTTTTAATAGAGAAGCTCTACTCAAATGAAACCAATGGATTTCAGCCACCATGAGTCAGGGGTGGAACAATAGGATAAGAGTTACCCGTGTGTGTGAAGCTCATCTATTTAAAAAAAAAAATCTGTACTTCTTAACACGACAGCACATGTAGAAAATTTTCCTATTCATACATGACAGTAGAAAAAAAATATATGAGTCTGCTTGAAGTTGGAGAAGCAAGGAGCTTCAGTGTTCTGGCCTTCATAAGCCTTCACAGTCTTGGTTCGGTTGTAACCCATTTGTGATATACCGGTGTTCACGGGTGTGGGATCTGGGCAGACAGACCTAAAGGGTCTGCCACCTATTTTTCTTACTGTACTTTCTGAGGAAATCATATGATTTTTCCCCCTTTAGCTTGTTAATCTGTATGGCATCTTTCTAACAACAATTTTGTCACACAGTTGGTACTGGGTGTCCTACAATTCGATTTAGGTCTGTGACTGATGACACTGAATTAGCACAGACCCCATAGGTTAAGGGCTCAGGACCCCAAGACTGTCGTCACTTCAGATACTGGTTACAAGTTGCTGGGTCCCCCTGCTGCTGTCCAACTGACTATAAATACAAGACTTCCCATGACCACCCTTCTCCTAGGTTTGGTACTTTGATAGAATGATTCATAGAACTCAGGAAAGCTCTGAAGTTATGATCACAGTTTCATTAGAAAGGACTCAACTCAGGAACAGCCAAATGGAAGAGACGCATACGGTAAGGTAATGGGGGGGGAGCAGGCACAGAGCTCACATGCCCTCTCCAGACACGCCACCAGCTTAGCACATGGCTGTGTTTACCTGTCTGCAAGCTGCGTGCACCTCTCTGTTCAAGAATGTTTTCTTAAGGTTTCATTAAGCAGGCATGAGTGAGTCACTCATTGAATATTGGTGATGGGACAATCTCCAGTCTCCCTGTTCCCCCATCCCTAAATGTCAGAGTTCAGGACTGAAACTTCCAAACCTCTAATCCTATGCTTGTTCTTCTTCGTGATCAGCTCTTATCCTGAAGGTTGGGTAGAAAGGGGCTCATTATGAATCACAATGGCCACGCCTATCCTTCAGGAAATGCCAAGAATTTTAAAAGCTCTGTGCCAAGAACATGGGACAAAGACCAAATGTATTTTTTCCTTATACCTCAAAGAGGTAAGTTATATTAATAGATTTTTCTAATGTTAAACAAGTCTTGCATTTTTGTATGTTATATACTCCATTCACTTTGGCCTACTAATATATTATTTAGGATTTTCCCATTGTGAGAAAGAATGGCTTATAATTTTCCTTGTTCATGCTGTCATTGTCTAATTATGTTAGCAAGTTTCAGTTGGGCTTATTAATTAGTTGGGGGACATTTTCCTCTTTTTCTAGTTTTAGGAACAGTTGTTTAACATTAGAACATAGTCCTTGAATGTTTCATTCGCATATGGAACTTTCTAAGCTAGTTTTACCTTTCAAGAAATCTTTTAATTATGGATTCAATTACAATAAAGATTATAAGATCATTCCGATTTTCTGTTTCTTCTTCAGTCTTTAGCTTTTAGTTTTGTTTGTATTTTAGTTGTGTTTTTCTAGGGACTTGTCCAAGTCATTTAGATTTTAAAATGTGGAAATAGCATTATTCATGTTTTTGCTTATATTTTAATATTTACTGCACTTGTGTACTTATGCTCCTCTTTTTAATCTTAACATATTTTATTTTTGCTCAAATATCAAAGCAGAAGTATCAAAGTATCAAAGCAGTAGTCATAGATTATGATTCAGTGTAACTTTTGTTATGGACTCTGGCAAAAGTATTCTTCCTTTAGATACTTCAGGTTGGCACTAATTTCTGTCAATTACCCCATTGATGGATATGAAACTTATTTTAATATGCTTTTTTTTTTTTTGCTGGGGATGGAGGGAAGTTCCAGAGGTTTCCACTGGGCTCCCTATTATGATAGCTTTAAGATACCCCACAGACCAAGGACCTTGTGTGAGAATTGTGCTACTGAATACACCAATCCAAATTTATAGTCAGAGGGGAAAGAAAATTAGCCAATGTAAATAGAACAAGAAATAACTGGGATGATGAAATTAGTACATAGGACTTTAGAACCACCATTATAAATATATTCAAGGATTAAAAGAAAAACATGAACACACTGAGAGAACAGAGATTCTTAGCAGAGAAATTGAGTCTTTAAGGAAATAATCAAATAGAAGCTCTAGAACCAAGAGTATCAACATTTAAAATGAAATTATCACAAGATAGGCTTAACACTGTAGGAAAACAAAAAACAAAAACTCACAACTTGAAGATAAGACACGGGAACTATCAAAACTGAAGCAGAGAAAGCAAAGACTGCAAAAAAGCAGATGGAGCCTCAGAGAGCTGTGGACAGATCAGACAGTGAGTGTGTGTATATATGTATATATATATATATAATCGGATTATCAGAGGGTGGAGGTATGGATTGAAGCAGAGATATTTCAAGCAATAGTGATTAAATGTTTTCCAAAATGGATGAAAAATATAACCTAAGGAAACAGGTAAATGTGAAGCAAGCTAAACACAAAATCACATCAAAATATACCTCATAATCAAATTGCAAAAATCTATGAAAAGAGAACACATTAAAAGCAGCCGGAGAAAAGGGACATTACATCCAGGTGAACAATATTAAGAATAATTGCTGACTTCTCAATAACAATGCAAGCCAGAACCAAAGGACATTTTTGGCCCATCGCTGGGACTACTTTGGCTCACCACTGGCCCATGTGCACTAATTCAGAAATTCTGTATTATCCTGATACAGAGAGACTCTGTATGGTGCTACTTCAAATCAGCCCCCATCTCTAACTTTCTGTCTTAAATAAACCCAAATAGTAACCCAGGACTATATGTCATGAAAATTATGCATCAGGTAGAAAAGATCTTGGATTCATTGGCATACTTTAATATATGCTCTGATTAATCACTGATGGGCTGTATAACAGTGTCTGTGCTACTTTATAACTAAAACTACCCTTACCTAATAAGCTGCAATATTTTAAAAAATGTTAGTACCAAAAAAATGGTTCTGTGAAAAGGGACAGCTATATAGAAAAGTGGGAAGTAGTGTAAATAATTTAAAGCATCCTGAGAAAGGGATATCAAGAATGTAGATATGGGGGTGCTGGGTGGCTCAGTCGGTTAAACATCCAACTCTTGATTTTAGCTTGTCATGATCTTAGGGTTGTGAGATCAAGCTCTGTATAAGATTCCACACTGGGCATCGAAGCTGCTTAAGATTCTCTCTCTTCCTCTCGCTCTGCCCCTCCTCCCCTGCCCTCTCTCTCTCTAAAAAAAAGAAAAAAAGAAAAAAAGAATGCGGATATGAATGATATTAATACCAAGAAGGAAACAATAATGCAGTTTTAGAAAGTAGTAAAGGAAATGAGTTTATCAGGCTGCGGAAGTTAAAGCTCAGAAAAAAAAATTAGAAATATTGCTTTTAGATAAAGAGGTTTATATGACATGATTATTAAATATTTTATTGTAAGAGATTATTTAAAGAGAGAAAAATGCTTGTGATATATGATTAAATATTCAAAGAAAATAGTCATGTAATAATAATGGGTAAAGTATCTTCCAGTGATGGATAGGTAGAATGATAGACTGAAGGGATACCAAAATATTGGCAATGACATAGTGGTAGGTTTGAAGAGGTTTTAATTTTCTTCCTTGTGCTTTTTTATATGACATTATACATTTTCTGCAATAAATCTGTTATTTTAAAAAAATTAATAGATTTGATTATTTTGGAGTAGGTTTTTTTTTTTTTAAGATTTTATTTATTTATTTGACATAGAGAACTATAGCTAGAGGGGAACACAAGCAGGGCGAGTAAGAGAGGGAGAAGCAGGCTTCCCGCTGAGCAGGAACTTGGGATTCTGGGATCATGACCTGAACTGAAAGCAGATGCTTAATGACTGAGCCATCCAGGCGCCCCAAGGAGTAGTTTTAAATTTATAGAAAAATTGAGTGGAGGGTCGAGAGTTCCTATATTCCTCCCAATTTCCCCTCTTATTAGCATTAGTGTTAGTGTAGCACACTTGTTACAGTGATGAGCAAGTATTGATATATTATAACTCAAGTCCATAGTTTACATAAGGGTTTGCTCTTTGAGATATACATTCGATGGGCTTTGACATACATCATCATCTGTATCACCATTACAGTGATCAGTAATTAGAGATAAAATTTTAAAAGCAAAAATGATGATTACTATATAAACTATAATGATAAGTATTTCATAGGCTATGGTGATAAGCTATTTTTTAGCTTCACTGAAAATAGAATAACTTTGAGAATTCATTTCTATTTATTGCTTCTACTAATAACACTAATGGCTTGGCCTAGAAAAATATCATCTTTACCTGTTAATTTATGTTTGTATCCTTTTGCCCTAAGTAAGCAATTAATTCCCTTGAGGTCATTGTTTTTCAAAATATAGTACAACTGGAAGATTTTTATACCTGTTCTACTATATTTATAAAACTATGCCAGGTATGTTTGGGGGACACAAGTGACTGGGGTGGTCAGGAAAGACTTTGTAGAGGAAGTGATCTTTGAACAGGGACTTAAAGAATAAGTAAGGAGAAATAGAAAAATATATATATATATACATTAGATAAAGAAAGGAGAATAGCATTCATGCAAACAATAATAGTTAATAAATTAGACAGTCATATTATATGAATTCCTGTTTTAAAAGAGAATAATCCAAAGTTGGATATTCATCCTTTCTGATGGAGGCATAGTATTCCATTGTATATATGTACCACATCTTCTTTATCCATTCATTTTGTAGCAACATGGACTGGACTGGAAGAGATTATGCTGAGTGAAATAAGCCAAGAAGAGAGTCAAGTATCGCATGGTTTCACTTACTTGCGGTGCATGAGGGGTAACCTGGAGGACAGTGGGAGAGGGAAAGTAAAGGGGAACTAGGGTAATCCAGGGAAAGAAACGAAACAACAGAGACTTTGGACACAGAAACAAACTGAGGGACTTGGAGGGAGGGGGATGGAGGGATGGGAGAGCCTGGTGGTGGGTACTGGGGACACCTAAAGCATGAAGCACTGGGTGTGGGGGATGGGGAATGAATCTTGGAACGCTGGAAAAAAAATTTAAGTAACAATAAAAAAAATTAAAAAAAATAAAAGAGAATAATCCATTGTTGGATATTTGGACAAAAGCTTCTTGATGGAGTGCATTTGAGTTGGGTTGGGATACAGTTAGATAAAGAAAGATACAGAGGAAAAGTAGACTCAATCAGAATGTGAAGAATCACAACCTGAGTAGAGGTTCTGTGTTGCACAATATAGAGACTCTGCACAGGGAAGATGGTTATGGAAGATAAGAATGGATTGGTAAGCAAGAAGGAATTAGTGGATACTCTTCTGAAATAGAGTGAGACCAAGAAGGAATCCTTTTGGATTATTTTAGTGTTTTTTGCCTTTAAGTATGCAGATTGGACAGACTGAGAACCAAAGAAAAACAATTAAAAGACTCACAGTTACTTAGGTGCTCAGAGCCTGGAGTTTAAAAGCAGCAGTAGAGCTAGAAGGATGAGATGATCATAAGACATTTCTACAAAAAAATAACAGCAACAGATGAGTAACTTGAACTTGGCAAGCAAGGAGAAAACCAAGATGAACTCAAGATACTGATCTTGGAAGATTGGTAAGGCTGCAGGTAGAGCCAAAAGTTGGGAAGAGAAGATCAGTTTCGGATCTGTGCTTTCAGACAGTAGTGTAGTTAAGGGGAAAAGTCAGAGAGATAGTTGGGCAGGAGATATAAGCATTCAATTGAGAGAGAACATAGAGCAGAAAACTCCAGAACCATAAACATGCAGGTGGTGTATAAGGTTTTAAAAGGAGATGAGTCATTGGCATGAGGATTGACGGGAGAGAGCGCAAGCAAAGCTTTAAGGATTATCTCCAAGTAGATGGGCGGGAAAGGAAGAAGAGCCAGAAAAACACAAAAGAACTAGAAGAAAGGGGCTATGCTGTCACACAAGACCAGAAAGAAGATAATTTTAAGAATGAAGTAACCACAACCTCAAATTCTGAGTACTAGTTAAGAAAAACAAGAAGTGGTCAAGGTTGTTAGGAATATTAAGGCTATTTCAATGGACTGTGGAAATAGGAGTCAGATTATAGAAGATTTTCAAAGTGATCAGGGGACAAGGAAGTAGAAAATGGACCAAGTGGAGTAGAGACCACTCACTTGAAGATTTGGGATGTGAAAAGAAGAAATGGTGTAGAGTTTAGAAGGAAATGTCAATTAAACATATAATTTAGCAACTAAGATGTTGGTGAATGAATAAAAGCAGAAGAGGGGTCTGCTTCCATGCTTTTTTACTGCAACTGCTTTTGAAAAACTGTACCTATTATTTGAATATTCTTTAAAAATATATTGCCACTCAATTCTTTCGAAAATAATGTTGCTTCACTTATTAGTATTTGAAAATACATTCCTGGATCATCGTCTCTGGAACATGTAATCTGGCCTAGGTGTTCCTTCGAGGCAAGGAGGGCAGCCCTCGAGCAGTGCCCCACTGCACGAGAGGCACAGCACAGACCTGCTCCGTAGTCCAGATTTAGGATTAGGACTTTTCTGTTGTGGTTTGACACTTGGGGAACAGGTGCTGCATTTCCTGTGTGATTCTTTATCCTTCGTGACCTTGAAGAGCATTCTAATTCCAACTTTAGCTACCCTGTGTTGGGTAGTTTGAATAATAAATAATGATAAAAATTCCTCATCTGTTTCACCTCCACCTACACAAACATGGGGTTCTGTGTAGCAGTCTGACTTTTACCTGGGTCAAATTATCATACATTTTATGACTAATAGCAACATTGGACTCTGGGGCTTAAGAATAAAAAGATTGGTGGCCGGTGATGAAAACGTTTATCATATATATTGTATCTGTGAACAAAGGCCATGATGTCATGGTAACTAAGCTGTTCCAAATGAGAGAGGATACTCAGCGAAAATTACAGCATGAGTACCAAAATAAACGGCATAAAGGCATGCGGAATATGTTATACTTTCTGGTTTTTTTCTTTTTAAGAATCTGTAGTTTAAAGAGATAATTTTCAGATGCTGTCAGCAGAATGATTTAAACCATACCTATACATTTGCCCTGGGTGTGTTCTATTGTCAAAATGTATGGACAAGTAAGTTGAAGGAAAACTGACATGGAAATACATCTAACTATGTGTTGATGTCTGCTTCCAGTAGAGGAGTGTGAATGTGCTAAAGTGAACCAGGAAGAAATAGTATATAGAAGCAACCATGCCTTATAAGAAGCTACCTGGTTGGTGAGATACACGTAGATGAAGGGCAGGTAGGAAGGCAAGGAATGAATTGCCAGGTTACTGAACTGGATAAATATTAGTGGTGTTTGGAGGGAAGAGTTCATTGAGGCTGGGAATATCTGTTGGAGAAAGGATGTGAATGGGAACTTTATGGGGGTGGGATGTGAAATTTACATTTGTGGAGGGAAAGGGGGAAGTCATTCCTTTCAGGGATAATAGTCCTCAGCAGACTTTCAGAGCCTCCTGTCCTTTCTCTTTGCTCACAAGCCCATAATTAGGAGTAGCTGATCGCCTAGTGAGATTCCCTGTGTGACCTGTCAGGCAGAACACAGGGCCACACAGCTCTGACCACACACAAACACTTGCAAGATTGCCTTGCAAATGTGGCCCGGGTCACCTTCTGTACATATGACCAGAACTTGACAAATACTTCAGAGCACATAGTCTAGGGACATGGACATATGATTTACAGGGTCAAGTTTAAAAGCATTTCACATGGAAGGAAAGGGAGGCCCAGGAAACTTGGCATGTCTGCTTTTTATCAGGAGCTGAGCAAAATGCTTTTTGTACATTGTCTGAATCAGCCCCACAACAATGCTAAAAGGTTGTAATTCCAAGTTAGAGAAAAGAAAATGACAGTTCAAAAGTAATTTGTTTACTTTCACCAGCAGAGACAGTCAGGAATTTTTTTGGAGATATCATTGACTTATAAATTGTATTCATTCCAGTTGTATATGATTAGTTGATATGAATATCAATATATATGTTAAATATTATATATAATATAATCACAAAATGCATATATTGTGATATGATCACCACATTAAGTTTAGCTAATATCTGCGCAAAGTCAGGATTTATACCAGTTCTGATTCCAGAAAATAGTTCCTTATCCTATACTATCCTTCTTCCCTGGAGATACAAAACACATTTTTCTCCCCTTTAATTAACAGGAACCCTTCAGTATTGAAGTTAACAAAAAAGAGGAATTATAAATTAGTTACAAGGTCAAATACAGTATTTGTTAGGCTAAGAATTGCTGGGTAGGGTTCACATTCAACCTTTGATCAGGAAAAGAGAATGTTTTACAGTATGTTCTTTAGAAAGATTACCAAAGTAAATAAAGAGAAAGTTTTCTAGCTGCCCCAAGCAATCATGAGAACACTACATATCTATGCGATTACCTAGCAAAGTTGAAGAACATTTTTATTGGGCAAATAAAAAGTCCAGAATGAAGTCAGTGCCAGTGACCTTTAAGCCACCTATAAGCACTCAACGTGATGAAGTTCAGCACATTCCCAAAGTCCGCAGACATAGGTCAAGAGGCAAAGCTTAGGATGTTTTGGCTTACAATGAATATAATACCAGAATTCCTAGGAAGGTAAAACATGTCTCTCCAAATAAAAATTAACTGATTTATATCTTATTGCTCCACACTGTCCAAAAAGAGAACGAAGAAGACATCAACTGACAATATACCACATCACAAGCATATACAACATAGCCTTTTAGTAAAACCTGACTTAGCAAAGAAATCTAGTTACTTTCCAAACATGTGTAATTTATTTAAGACTTACTTCTTGATGATCACAACAATATCAAAATTTAAAGTAGTCTACGGTCCTATGGCAGAAGAGTAATGGTACAGAGAAAAAAAAAGTTCATTTTTTCCCTCTGGTTTGCAGGTGAGTATATCTCCCTCTAGTGTTCAAAGAAATTGAATGCAACCATTTTTTGATCCAGATCTGGTTGTGATTAGTTGAAGGTCACCGTGTGGTAATGAGAAGCAGCATCATTATTTGTTTTCATGGGATTTGGTCCATATATAGCTCAGTATTTTCACAAACAAATACCACATGCATGAATTGTCAACCACATTTTGTAGGGTTTCTTTTGTATCTGAGATATCTGCTGTAACTCTATGTACTTGTATAACTTTGTTAAAGGGTTGACAAAATATGTAATTTTTAAATTGTAAGTTTCCAGAAAGAGAAAACAGGAGTCTTGGGGCTTGATCCTTGGATCACCTTCCTTTTTGTTTCTATATACACTCTCTTGTTTGATGATTTCATCTGCTCTCATGGTCGGTTATCTATCTATGGATGAACTTCTATTGTATCTATTGTCAGGAGCTATACCCAGAATTGTACAGCTTTCTAGCTTCTCAACATCTTACCTGGACATGTGATAGACATCTCAAACTTAACATGTTTGGGAATCAGATTTTTAAAAATTTTCTTGTGTTTTCCATCTACCAGGTAGCTCAGATGACAAAAAACCTAACAGCCATTTTACTTTATTCTCATTCCTTATATCTAGTCCATCAGCAAATCCTTCCACGTATCTCCCCCCCAAATATATCCTTGATGTGTCCCCTTCTCTTCACTCCCATTATTTACCCCAGGTTTAAGCCACTAGCATCCCCTTCCTGACCTACTTCAATTGGCTCCTAATTGGCTTTCCTGCTTCTACTCTTGCCCCATTTCAACTAATAGTTTCTTCACCTTTTTAAAATAAGATCCTTCCTCACTAGGTTCTCAGGCTTCTTCAGGCTTTGAATTGTGTCAACTTTATTCTAACATTCAGACCTGAGCCTCACCTGCTCACCCACTTCCCAGGGAAACTCATTCTTGACATTTCTGGAGGGCTGCCTGCTTTTGTCATTCAAATCTCAGTCCTATGAGAGACTTTCTTTCATGCTATCTCTCTTCTTACCCTGTTTCATTTACTTCTTACATTTTTCATCATCTGAAATAAAGAAACAAACAGAATGCTTATTTTTTCTTACTCATTTTCTGTTCTGCTTTACTAAAATAAGAGGTGAGATCTTGGCTGCCTCCAATCTCTCCCATGCTTAGAACAATGCCTGGCCCACAGCAGGTGTTCAAGGACTACTTGTCAACTGATTAAGATGAGGGAGATGGAGAGGAGTATAGGTTCACACAGAGAAAAAGGCATGGGCAGAAAAAAGAATACCAGGTTCCGGACTTTGCTTTAAGTTGTACACGCAATTTTCTCAACCTCATGGCATGTCCCCCAGTAAGAAAAAGCAGCCACACTGCTTCAAAGGAGGATGTGTAACATACATACTCTTTCCTTCTACAAAGCTACAGTTTCAAAAGCAGGAGGTAAAAAAATCAGTAGTGACAAATAACATAAGTCAAAACTCAGTTGCTTATACAATATGTTTAAAGGAAAAGAAATTGCTCATAAAAGATTCCCTTAGAATCAGCACAAATTTGGGCATAAAATCCTTAAGCCAGCATTTGGTTCATGTGTAATATAATCATTTTAGGGGAAAAAACCACCCAAACCAAGAGAAAAAAATACAAAATTATAAATGCAGTTAAACTTGACACTCAGGGAACCAGAGTATCAGAAAGTTAATTTCTGTTCTCCATTTAGTCTTTTTGTTTAGTTACCTGAGGTGGCCAAGTTCTGTTCCTAGATACCTTCTCCTAAAGTAGATGTCCATATTGGCAGATTAATAAATCAAAAGCATAAAAATAGCTCTACCCAAATTAAACACTGAGTGCATAAGGGAATCTTCCAAGGAAATAAGTAATAACAGTGATAAAGTGTCTATAATTTGAAGGCTCCAGTGGTCCAACACATCTAAAGTTCATTCTTAACAATTTTTGAAATGTATCGATTCTTGTGAGGGTTTTGGGTTGGCCATAATCTGCATGGTGAAGACAGGGATTACATCTCAGTTCTCAGTCTGGTTGGTAATATTCCTGATTACCGTGACAAATACTAGGGAAATTCAGTCCCAAAAGTCATATTTCTCTTGCTTAACAGCAATCACAATAACTGACAAATACAAAAGAATTGCCTTTGCCAATTTTTATAAAATTGTTTTTCCTTCTGTAATTTTGGCAAGGTGACCCACAGAAGATAAGTTTAGAAACAGGGCTCTGTGAATGAACAATTGTCTCCCTAGAGGAGCTAGAAATGGAGGTCTAGTAAAGGTAGGGTAGAAAATCAGAACATCTGAAGATTCTTTTTTTTAGATTTTTATTTATTTATTTGACAGAGATCACAAGTAGGCAGAGAGGCAGGCAGAGAGAGGGTGAACAGGCTCCCCACTGAGCAGAGAGCCCCATGTGGGACTCCATCCTAGGACTCTGAGATCATGACCTGAACTGAAGGCAGAGGCTTAACCCTCTGAGCCACCCAGTCACCCCAGAACATCTACTGTTTATTTCTATTATGACTTTTGAGGTTGGGGTGAATGGACAGTGAGACATCAGACTGGAAAAGGAAAATGTGCAGGTGGGGAAATGGTAAAAAAGTGAATGGCTGACCCTATTCAGGATCATGTCTGTCCAGATTGTTGCTGTGAATCCTTCTACCCCCTGCTGGCCAGTTTCTATCGACCAGTACCCTCCATGAGGCGATCCAGGTGATGTTGGCTTTCTATCAAGAATGCCAAGGGATGCCTGGGTGGCTCAGTTGGTTAAGCGACTGCCTTCAGCCCAGGTCATGATCCCGGAGACCCGGGATCAAGCCCCACATCGGGCTCCCTGCCCAGCAGGAAGCCTGCTTCTCCCTCTCTTACTCCCCCTGCTTGTGTTCCCTCTCTGGCTATGTTTCTCTCTGTCAAATAAATAAAACCTTAAAAAAAAAAAAAAAAAAAGGAATGCCAAAATCCTTTTAAATACCCAGGAACTGCTGGGGATAGTTCCCCTGCCAACACACTGGCAACCACTAACCCAATCATACCTTCGCACCTCTTGGTTATTGCCTGTGGTGTAAGGCCTTGGGGTAATTTTTTAACTTCTCACACTCTTACTTTCTAAGTGCTTTTTTGCTTCTTCTCGGCTGAAGAATCAACCTTCCAGTACTCTGCGGGCTGTCAGAGATTTCACTGTGCCCTTGGGCTATGAAAACACATACCTTTAACCTGTTCTTGGAATCCTACCCCTACCTCCAGGTTGTTACTGCAATGTGTCTCCTTGAAGGCTCTGTTTCTATGTGGGATTTTCCATTCGTCCACACTCCAAGTGCAGGAGATAGGGTCTGCCACCTTTATCAGCTGTTTTCCATTAAAAGTTCTTACTGATTTTAGGCTCATAACATCTCTCCTGCTTCATTTATTGAAGATTTTCGCTCAGTTTTCCACTCCATTCTGCTACTTCAGCATTTATGGGACAGCCATGGCCTAAGCAACTTAGTTCCTTGATCTGCCATGTCTATAGTCCTTTGCTTCGGCCACCCACTTCCATGGCCATGTTGGGGACCTTGTTGATGCCTGGAGCTGCTCCACTTGGGAAATTGCAGAGTCAGTATCCTCACTCCTATTCTTTCTGCTGTGAGAGTTTCTCCCACTATGTCTCTCTCGCTGAGATGCCCACCCACCATAGTTAACAGCTTTCTCCCCATTTAATAGCCTTGTCTTTATTGATGTTAGGTTCTGAGTCTCTATTTTAACTTCACTCTTATCAGAGTCTTCATTCTCTTGCTCTGTTGTTGTCAAAGGAGGTCATCGAAAGGCCATGAACTCTGGTTGATCTGCAAGTTGGACCCAAGCATTTTGAGGCTCCTTCGTTCTCTCCCCACCTTGGAATGCACGTTTTGCCCACCCTTTCCACGCTTCCTACAGCTGAAGTCATTTTCCAGGACTCTACACTTGAGAGAGCAATCTGTTGTTGAGCCCATCTGGACGCGGCTGAACCCTGTTAGCGCCTCTATATAAACTAAAGATTCTGGCTGGTGGGTGTGGAAATCTGTTCGTCTTATGGCTCCAGAAACCAAGCCTTGGATGTAAGTCCCTTTACATATTAAACCTGTCGCCCGCCACTCTGGGGTGGCCGGTTTCTTTCTTCACTTTCTCTTTGCCTTTCCTGTGTGGGGGCCAGTTTGTGAGCCAACAGTTATCCTTCTGTCATCCCAGCCTGGGAAATGTGTTGTGTTTATCTTTGAACTGGAGCCTGGTCTGTTGGATATCTTTGGAGTCCAGGTTTTTGTCACTACTAATTCACAGACTTCAACTGGGTCATTGCTGTATGTCCTTGATCACTCCTTTTCTCTCTGCTTTCCTGCCAAGAAATTATTTCAAAACTTCTTCATTCTACTCCAATTTTTGACCAGTCCCTGACTCTGATCTTCTTTCATTTTTTAATTGAAACATAATTAACCTACGATGTTATGTTAGTTTCAGGTGTACAATATTTATTCCAGTTACATGCATTACTCTTTGCTCACCATGATCACCAAAGTCCTGCACCATACAACATTATTACAATATTATTGGCTATATTCCCTATGCTCTACTTTTCATTTCCATTGACTTATTTGATAACTGGTTATTTGTACTTATTAAATCACTTTATCTATTTCACCCATCCCTATCTCCCTTCTGGCAACTACTAGTTTGCTCTCTGTGTTTGGAGTCTGCTTTTTGGTTTGTTTCTTCGTTTTTTAGATTCCACATAAAGTAAAATCCTATGGGGCGCCTGGGTGGCTCAGTTGGTTGGGCGACTGCCTTCGGCTCAGGTCATGATCCTGGAGACCCCAGATCGAGTCCAACATCGGGCTCCCTGCTCGGCAGGAAGCCTGCTTCTCCCTCTCTCACTCCCCCTGCTTGTGTTCCCTCTCTGGCTGTGTTTCTCTCTGTCAAATAAATAAAATCTTTAAAAAAAAAAAATCCTATGGTATTTGTCTTCCTCTGATTTATTTCACTTACCCTAATATCCTCTAGGCCCATCCATGCTGTCACAAATGGCAAGAATGTATCTTTTTTATGGATCCCACATCTTTTTTTTTTCTTAATCCATGCATTGATGGATACTTTGGTTTTCTTCTACATCTTGGCTATTGTAAATAATACGACTATAAACACAGGGGTTGGTATATTAACAAGGAAGGTAAGAACTTATAGTGGGGGAGGGATCACCTCTTTAAGAAATGGGACTAGGATGATTGGACCATGTGCAAAAATAAACTGAAAATGGATTAAAGACCTAAACGTGAGACCTGGAACCATAAAGGTTTTAGAAGAAAACATAGACTATAATCTCTTTGACATCAGCCATAGCAACATTTTTCTAGATAAATCTTGGGCAAGAGAGCTACAAACAAAAATCAGCTCTTGGGAAAACACCGAAATGAAAAGTTCATGAATGACAAAGGAAACCACCAAAAAAAAAAAAAAAAAGGCAATCTACTGAATGGGAGAAGATACTTGTAAATAATATACAGAATGTTGTCCAAAGAAGACCTACACATAGCCAAGAGACACATGAAAAAGTGCTCAATATCAGTAATCATCAGGGAAATGAGAATCAAAACCATAATGAGGTATCACCTGATCCCTGTCAGAATGACTAGAGTAAAAGACGGGTAAGAACAAGTGTTGCAGCAGATGTGAAGAAAAAGCAACCCTTATGCACTGTCAGTGGGAATACAAACTCGCACAGCCTCTGTGGAAAATAGTACAGAGGTTCCTTAAAAAGTTAAAACATAGAAATACCTAAGATCCAGTAATTCCACTATTTACCCAGGAAAACAAAAACCCTGTATTCAAAAAGATAAATACACCCCTATGTTAATTACAGCATTATTTACAATAGCCAAGATATGGAAGCTTCCCTCTAGTTGTTAGCAGATGATTTTAATTTCTAGATAAAATGTATTATTCCACTAGTTTTCTGAGATCTTTAAGGTACAGAAAGTTAAATATGGGATTATGGCGGGGGTGTGGAGCACCCAGTTAAAGTTAGGGAAGTACAGAAATGTGACGATCAGTAATGGAGGGGTATTCACTCTTCCAGGAAGAAGCACCCTCTGCCTTGAGCTGTTCAGTGTGCGCGGTGCGGGGCTCACCACACTAGCTCAGAGGCGCCACCCAGTGCCCCGGAAAGCGCCTCCTGCAGGTACGCACTGCCAGTTAGCCGGGTGCCATTCCAGGAGCAGCAGACCGGAAATGGAGCCTGAGCCTGCCTGTTGCTAAGCAACCAGGACGCTAGACAGCCCCGGCGCTGGAGGAGCAGAGGCTGCAGGAGGGCTCCCCCGACGCCACTTCTTTTGTTTGAGGGGCGCCGCACGGGAGTGATCCAGTCACCACTAGGTGACTCGAGCGCGACCTCACAGCCATGAGCCGCGAGCAGGTGAGAGGGTGGCCAGGCGGGCCCCGCAGCCAAACTTCCCTTCAGTCTCGGAAGTCCTTAAAGCCGGGTCCTCCAGACTCCCCACCTGTGAGCTTGGGGGGGGGTCCAGCTTCCTTCACCCCGGTTACATCTGGAATACTGAGCGCTTTCCATGAAAACTTTTAAAATGTTTCCTTCCCAACCGTTCGTCCTTCTGTTGTCATAACAACCAACCATTTCAGCCGAAGGAGTGATTCTCTAGCAGTTAGAATTACAGCCCCAGAGTGTTCCCAGTGTGCTAATGGTGGGTGTTTGGGTGGGGAGAAGCTCGGTGGGGAGTTGCAGTGGGTTTAGGCTCTCTAGGAATGGGATCCAAGTCCTTTCCTAGTTGTGAGACTTCGGACAAATCCGTTTATCTTTGTAAGCCTTCTCTCCCTTCTATGCAAGGGGGCGGGGAATCAGAACAACTCCTTTCTTAAGGTTGTGAAGTTCAGATAAGATACCACACCTTACGTGAAAGGATTTGGTAAGTGGCAAATGGAATTTTTTAAGAAAAATCCCCATGATAAGTAATAAAAGATTGCATGTTGCAATACCTACTTTTCAGAACTTTCCTCATTGAACTAGAGCAATTATAAACAAAATAATGCAGAACAGTGGCCAAACTTCTTAATGCCAGAACAGAATGGGAAGGCATTAAGCATGGGTATGGTTCTGGCTAGAGAGAAAACAACTCTAACTCTTGATGCATGTGGAAAAGGCCCCTCCTTACTCATCCTGGTACTGAATGGAGAACAGTTTTTAAGCTGTATATTTTGCTTAGCTTCTTTGTTTTAACACTAAACTATGATTCTTTCCTTTTCGATACCTCATCTTTCTTTTTTATAATGTTAGTTTATTGAGGAAAGGATGTTAAAAAGTAATTTCTTACCTTATCCCTTGGGTTGTAGATTAACAAAATGTCAATCTTAATTCATTAATCAAATAATGCTTAAATGATCAAGAAAACCAAGTTTTAAGTTTACCAAAATGTGTTTATAAATCGAGAACTAAGAAACACTAATTCACTTACTATATAGTTAACCAGTGGTAAAAGAAGAAATGAACAACCAACCAAAAAAAAAAAAAAAATACAGGTAACGAAAAGACCAAGCAGTTAGTTGGTAGGCTGTACGAGTGATTGTTTTTTTATGTGATATTATAATCAAAGTCCTTCCAAAAACATTTGTTATCACCATCAGTATGCAACTTACTTGCTTGATACTCTTATCAATCTTTAGCTTGGTCTGAGTGGAAGCCTGTGTTGTTGAAATTTAAAACACATATTTACCATACTTGTAATGGTATTTCTGAATTGCTATTCTTTTCCAAAACCCTCAGCTGACAAGTTTACAACTAAAAAGCATCCACTAAAAAACCTGTTGGCAGTTAGGTTTTAAGTTTTTCTTTATCTTAATAAAAATGTTTGGAAATGACACTCCTCTTCCCTTCCCCACTGTTCTCTACAGAGACCCATATTACTGAAAAGGCATTATTGTGATCTTAAAAGAATGTTGCATGAGCCATCTAGGATTGTTTCCACTGCTTAAACAGCATTTTTAAACAGCAGAGGTCCCTCTCTCACTGCTTTGGTTGAATGGTAATTTTAAAACTCTTGGTACTTGCATTTATGCTAATTTTAAGTGAAGTTTTCCTTTCGAAAAGATGAAAGCTTTTATATTTTAACCTAAAACAAATGGAATGGATTAAACTTTTGGAAATGCCATTCTTATGTGACATTTACTTATGTACTCATTTAGTTTGAAAAGTGAGCAGGTGGTAAATCATATTTGCCAAAGGAGATTTTAACATATTCATCTCATTAGTGGAAGTTTGAGAGTGACATGGCATTTTTCAGGAATAGCAGTCTGAATTCTTAAGTTAGGTATTCAAAACAAAGATAAATCTCTTGCAACTGCTCATTTCATTTTTAAAATTAAAACATAAAAGCATTTGAGCTTCATTGAAGAACTTGCAGTTTAAAGATAAAAAACAGGCAAAGACCATCAAGTGTCCCACAAATCCACTACGTATTGTGGACAGGTGAGGAGGAAAAAGCTGCCAGCCCATCTCTACCCTAGTGCTTTTTCTAATTGTTAAATCAATGACTGTGATTCTGCATTTATATGCTCATTCAGTTTTCCTAAATATCTTCTTGATGCCCTTGTTTAGAAAGGTCAGAGTAAAAACAGTTCAATATGAAGCCCACACCTCCTTGGCTATAACTTTAACAACCATAATGCAAATGTTAAATCGACCCTGTTAAATTTGGAAAGGTTATTGTTTTAACAAGACAACTTCTTAAAATGGCCGATTTAACCAGACACACTTACAGATTCTGGTCCTATGATCAGAATGGTTAAGCTTAGTTACTGCCAGTTTTATGATATTCCTTTCAATAGACAAGTAGTTGAAAATGAGCAAAATATGGGGTGCCTGGGTGGCTCAGTTGGTTGAGTGACTGCCTTCAGCTCAGGTCATGATCCTGGAGACCTGGGATCGACCCCCACATTGGGCTTCCTGTTCGGCAGGAAGCCTGCTTCTCCCTCTCTCAGTCCCTCTGCTTGCGTTCCCTCTCTAGCTGTGTTTCTCTCTGTCAAATAAATAAATAAAATTTTGAAAAAAAAATAAGCCAAATAAAAACTAAATGCAAAGCCAGAATGCTTCAAGAAGATTTAGACTCCTTAGCAACTTTTATTTTAATAATTAAAGTTAATTAGGACGCCTGGGTAGCTCAGTTGGTTAAGTGTCTGCCTTCGGCTCAGGTCATGATCTCAGGGTCTTGGGATTGAGCCCCTCATCGGGCTCCCTGTTTAGCGGGGAGCCTGCTTCTCCCTCTGCCTGCTCTGCATGTTTGTGCTCTCTCTCTATCTAACAAATAAATCTTAAAAAAAAAGTTATATTAGGATCCCAACAGAAAACATGACATGCTCAAAGGAATTTAATTGAAGAAAACTTAGAGACCATTTGCAGTGGTGTGGGTAAGATTAAGGGAAGAGCCAATGAGGATGATAATAGCAAAAGTAAGTTATTACTGACCTAGAAAAGTAGTTAGGGTTTGAAGCCGATAGTCAAGAAAGAATTCTTGAGAGTCCTTGGTGCAAAAAGCTGATCTCATTTAAGCACTGGGAAAGGATCCTTGGGTAAAAAGAGCTGTATTGGGACCATGAGGAATGTCCTGTTATATACTTTTAAGTTGGGAGGGGGTTAGGGATAGCATAAACCACCCACATATCTTGGAAACGCAGTTTCCAGGATCCTGAGGGGGCTACCTATTGTTAGGAAAAGTCATTTGTTATTGTTGAGTAAAAACTGAGGCATGAGACCCTTCAGATGTATTTTGGTTGGTCATATACTTGGGGAATGATTGCCAACATGTATCTTTGGGGGGTAGAGATAAAGGAAGTTTCTGGAGTTTTTATATGTTAAAGTAGACTTACAGGGTCCTGGGGGTTGGGCTAAGTTTGCCTTTTGCACTTAGCAATGTATCCACATCCAGGCAGCTGAGTCCCTGGAGGAATGTCACTCTACCTGTTCCGAGGACATGTCAATGGGCTGTAGTTAGAAAGGCAATTTAATAATTTTTCTTCTGCCTTGTTTCCCACATCAATTTACATTCCTAGACCTGACAAATCACTATGTTATCAAAACCTGGGGAGAGGCTGGGCATTCCTCTCAGGAGATGAGCTCTGAAAGAATTCAGCTACTATCAGAACAGGGAGTACTAGGAAAGCACTACCCAAAACTCTCTCCCCTCCTGCTCTCTAGTCTCATACCAGTGTCTCTCATTACTTAATCCCCACCAGAAGCCAGAAGGCAGGGAGCCCAGGTGATGCACATATAAGGAATTTAGCCTTCCAGGCACCAGAGTGAGTAAAACCAAAAAAAATGCAGAGAGACTTGACTACAGGAAACAAAGCCTAACCATCACGGCAATTATAAGTAGATGCAACGTTCAGAGACTTTTCCATACTGACAAAGCAGTTGGGATAAAATGTTTAAGTCTCTTCAGATGCCGTGATTCATCTTCCCATTCAAAATCTTTATACCTAAGAATAAATCTAACAAAGATATCTAAGACCCTTATAAAGAATATTATGAAATGTTTTTAAAGGATATACTCCTAGAATCTGAATGAATAAATATTCATAAAGAGTCAATATCATAATTATGTCAGTTTCCTCTGTGTTATTCTAGAAATTCAATGTATTTTTATCAAAATCCCCAAAGTTTTATACAACATGGATGCTAAAATTCACCTGGTAGAAACAGGTTCAGATTATTTATGATAATTTTTTTTTTTACTAAGGTGTAGTTGACATACAGCGTTATATTAGTTTGGGGTACAAGTTTATATGTTATGCTCACTGCAAGCAAACCTACCATCTGTCACCATAAAATGCTATTACCACACCATTGACTATATTCTCTGTTCTGTACTTTTTATTCTCATAACTTCATTACCAAACTGGAAGCCTGTATCTCTCACTCCCCTCATCCTTTTTCCCTCACCCCACCTCTCTCCCCACTGGCAACCATCAATTCTCTGTATTTATGGTTTTTGTTCATTTGTTTCTTTTTTTTATATTTAAGTGAAATCTGTGGTATTTGTCCTTGTCTAACTTATTTCACTTAGCATAATATTCTTTATGTCCATCCATGATGTTGCAAATGGCAAGGTCTCCTCCTTTTTTAATGACCACGTTATATTCCATTGTGTGTGTGTGTGTGTGTGTGTGCGTGTATACCATAACTTTATCCACTCATAAACAGATGGACACTTGGGTTGCTTCCATATCTTGGCTCTTAAAATAATGCTGCAATAAGCATAGGAGTGCATGTATTTTTTCCCAATTAGTGTTTTCATTTTCTTTGGGTAAATACCCGGTAGGGAATTGCTAGACCATAATAGATTTGATTTTTTTGAGGAAAGTCCATACTGTTTTCTGTAATGGCTGCACCAATTTACATCCCATCAACAATGCATGGTAGTTCTTTTTTCTCCACATCTTCACCAACACTTTTTGTCTTTTTGATTCTAGCCATTCTGACAGGTGTGAAGTGGTATCTCAATGTGATTTTGATTTGAATTTCTTTGATTAGGGATGCTGAGGATTTTTCATTGTATGTGTATTTGTCATCTGTATGTCATCTTTTGCAAAGTGTCTATTCAAGTTCTTTTTTTTTAATTGAATGTGCATGTGTGTTGTAGAAGTTCTTTATATATTTTGGATATTAACCCCTTCTGGGATAAATCATTTGCAAAGATAACCTCCCACTTAATAGGTTATCTTTTATTTTGTTGATGGGTTTCATCCCTTTACAAAAGCTTCTTATTTGTGTAGTCCTAAACGTTGATTTTTTTGCTTTTGTTTCCCTCGTGTGGAGACATATCCCGAGAACTGTTGCTAAAACCAATGCCAAAAAGATTATAGTTTTCTTCTAGAAGTTTCTTGGCTTCAGGTATCACATTTAGGTGTTTAATCTGTTTTGAATTTATTGTGGTTTATGGTGTAAGAAAGTGGTCCAGCTTTTGTAAGGTTTTCGGTGTCTTGGGCTATAGATGTGCAAGATGAATGTAAATGTTGGTGCTTGTCAGCCCCTTGAACTTGGAGAGCATTCCAGCAGCTCCTTTGTTATTTGGTGAACTTTTAAGGCTTGATCTTTATGTTCTAGTTGTTCTTTTAAACCATGCTTTTTGTTTTTTGTTTTTTTCCCCTGTGCCTCAATGCATACAAATCTGCTCAGTCCCAAAGTACTATCCTCCCCATCTGCCCCTGTAGTTAGCAGTGTTGGGAGTGAGCGTTTCCCTTCCTTACCATGTCTGTCTTGATTGCCTCTATATCTTTTGTTGTGCAGAAGCTGTTCAGTCAGCTCTCAGATATTCTTCAGGAGGAACTGCTCTGTAAATAAATTTTGTGTGCTCTGTAAGTAAACTTGGTGTATCTACAGAGGAGAGTTCAGTCTTCCTATGCAACCGTGTTGGACCAGAACTCTGTATCTGATAATTTTAAACAGTAGGAAGGTGGAGAGAATTGCCTTACATATTTCAAGACTTATTGTGAAGTTACAGTCATGTGATACAATCTGTTTATGGACAAACATATATCAATGGAATTCAAGAGACAAAACCAGATATGCACATATATATAGGTGTAATATATGTGTATTAAATACACCAACAATATATGTGTGTGCATGAGATGCAAGAAATGTATGCGTGTATAGTAAGATGTATGCCATGTTTATTGAAACATCTTTTGTAATAGAGAAATATAAGAAATAACCTAAATGCCCATTCATGAGAGAAAGGAATGGATAAATTACATTAAATTCATATGGTAGAACAACTATTCAACTGTGAAAATCAGTGAAGATGGTATCCACATGGAAAGTGAGAAAACCATGTACTTGCATCCTGAAAAGTTTGAAAAGAATTCTCCTTTGGATATAAGGGAAGCTGGCTGGAAAGCTACCAGTAGAGATAGCAGTAAAACCTGCTGGAGGTTGTCTGTCCCTGCATCAGCCACATACCACAGGCTGGAAAGGTGCTCAGGGGCAAGGATGCTGACTGCTGATAGCTACAATTTGAGTGCAATGAGGGAAAGCATTGGAACCAGGAAGAACAGTGCTTTTTTCTTACAGTGTCCCTTTTGAACCTTGAGAAATGTTTTTGAGTCCTGCTCAAGATCCACCAAGGGGGACAAAAAGCATAGATAGATCAGATGCTTGAGAGGCAATGAATTTATGTTGCCAAAGCATAACTCTGTTTTATAAATCAAAGTATCATTCTCAATAGCACTTCTTGGATGAAATTCCTCCAATAGAATTATTCTCTATTGCAAAGAAGGTAAAAGTATTCTCTGCTACTGCAAGTAACATTTGTACTTTTTAGTAGTAACTTGAAATTAACCTAAGGAAGTAAAGAATTCTGGGGAAAAAATGAAATTTTAGCCATGGAGAAGGGAGGCAAGGCTGAGTAAACTTTGTACGCCATTTAGATTCAGATAAATTTTCAGAGGAATATCCGACAAAGTTTCCACTGAATTGTCTGGTTACTCTTTTTTTTTTTTTTTTAATTTAAATTTTTATTTTTTTTTTCAGTGTTCCAAGATTCATTGCCCATTCCCCACACCCAGTGCTCCATGCAATAGGTGCCCTCAGTACCCACCACCAGGCTCTCCCATCCCCCCATCCCCTCCCTCCAAGTCCCTCAGTTTGTTTCTGTGTCCAAAGTCTCTCTTGTTTCGTTTCTCTCCCTGAATTACCCTACTTACCATTTACTAACCTTCTCCTACTATCTTCTATATTACCCCTTATGTGATGTGATACAAGTAAAACCATGTGATACTTGGCTTTCTCTACTTGGCTTATTTCACTCAGCATAATCTCTTCCAATCCAGTCCATGTTGCTACAAAAGTTGGATATTCATCCTTTCTGATGGAGGCGTAGTATTCCATTGTATATATGTACCACATCTTCTTTATCCATCCATTCATCTGTTGAAGGGCACCTTGGCTCTCTCCACAGTTTGGCAATTGTGGCCATTGTTGCTATGAACGTTGGGGTACATACGGCCCTTCCTTTCACTACATCTGTATCTTTGGGGTAAGTGCCCAGTAGTGAAAATGCAGGGTCATAGGGTAGCTCTATTTTTAATTTTTTAAGGAATCTCTACACTGTTTTCCAAAGCGGCTGCACCAACTTGCATTCTCACCAACAGTGTAAGAGAGTTCCCCTTTCTCCACAGCCTCTCCCACACTTGTTGTTTCCTGACTTGTCAATTTTGGCCATTTTGACTGGTGTAAGGTGTGGTTTTGATTTGAATTTCCCTGATAGCTAGTGATGCTGAACATTTTTTTCATGTCTGTTAGCCATTTGTATGTCTTCTATAGGGAAGTGCCTCTTCATGTCTCTTGCCCATTTTTTGATGTGTTCATCATCTTTTTGGATGTTGAGTTTGAGTAGTTCTTTATAGATCTTGAATACCAGCCCTTTGTCTGTAGTGTCATTTGCAAATATCCTCTCCCATTCTGTGGGTTACCTCTTTGTTTTGTTGACTGTTTCCTTTGCTGTACAGAAGCTTTTTATTTTGATGAAGTCCCAGAAGTTCATTTTCGCTTTTGTCTCCTTTGCCTTTGGAGACGTGTCTTGAAAAAAGTTGCTGTGGCCGATGTCAAAGAGGTTACTGCCTATGTTCTTTTCCAGGATTTTGATGGTTTCCTGCCTCACATTGAGGTCTTTTATCCATTTCGAGTTTGCCTTTGTGTGTGGTGTAAGGGAATGGTCTAGTTTCATTCTTCTATATGTAGCTGTCCAATTTTCCCAGCACCATTTATGGAAGAGACTGTCTTTTTTCCACTGGATATTTTTTCCTGTTTTGTCAAAGATGATTTGCCCATAGATTTGTGGGTCCATATCTGGACTCTCTACTCTGTTCCATTGGTCTATTTCTCTGTTTTTGTGCCAGTACCATGCTGTCTTGGTAATCACAGCTTTGTAATAAAGCCTGAAGTCAGGTAACAAGATGCCCCCAGCTTTGTTTTTCTTCTTCAGCAATTCCTTAGCAATTTGGGGTCTTTTTTGGTTCCATATAAATTTTAGGATTGATTGTTCCAACACTTTGAAGAATGTTGGTGGAATTTTGATCGGAATGGTATTGAAAGTATAGATTGCTCTGGGCAGTATAGACATTTTGACAATGTTTATTCTTCTGATCCATGAGCATGGAATGCTCTTCCATCTTTTTGTGTCTTCTTCAATTTCTTTCATGAGTGTTCTTTAGTTCCTTGAGTACAGATCCTTGACTTCTTTGGTTAGGTTTATTCCTAAGTGTCTTACAGTTTTTGGTGCTATAGTAAATGGAATCGATTCTCTGATTTCCCTTTCTATTTTTTCATTGTTAGTGTATAAGAATGCAACTGATTTCTGTGCATTGATTTTGTATCCTGCTACATTACCGAATTGTTGTATGAGTTCTAGTAGTTTGGGGGTAGAGTCTTTTGGGTTTTCCACATAGAGTATCATGTCATCTGCAAAGAGCGAGAGTTTGACTTCCTCTTTGCCAAGCTGGATACCTTTTGTTTCTTGAAATTAACCTAATCTGTTGCCTGATTGCTGTTGCTAGGACTTCTAACACTATGTCAAACAGTAGTGGTGAGAGTGGGCATCCTTGTCTTGTTCCTGATCTCAGAGGGGAAGACTGTCAGTTTTTCCCCATTGAGAATGATATTCACTGTGGGTTTTTTGTGAGATTTTATGAGGTTGAGAAATGTTCTCTCTATCCCTATACTTTGAAGAGCTTTGATCAGGAACAGATGTTGTATTTTGTCAAATGCCTTTTCTGCATCAATTGAGAGTACCATGTGGTTCTTCTCTCTTCTCTTATTGATTTGTTCTATCATGTTGATTGATTTGCAAGTGTTGAACCACCCTTGCATCCCTGGGATAAAACCCACCTGGTCATGGTGGATAATCTTTTTAATATATTGTTGGATCCTGTTAGCAAGGATCTTGTTGAGAATCTTGGCATCCATATTCATCAGCAATATTGGTTTGAAGTTCTCCTTTTTGATGGGGTCGTTGTCTGGTTTGGGGATTAGAGTAATGCTGACTTCATAGAAAGAGTCTGGAAGTTTTCCTTCTGTTTCTATTTTTTGAAAGAGCTTCAGGAGAATGGGTGTTATTTCGTCTTTGAATGTTTGGTAGAATTCCCCAGGGAATCCGTCTGGTCCTGGACTCTTGTTTTTGGGGAGGTTTTTGATCACTGCTTCAATCTCGTTACTAGATATAGGTCTATTCAGATTGTCAATGTCTTACTGTTTCAGTCTTGGAAGTTTATAGGTTTCTAGGAATGTATCCGTCTCTTCTAGGTTGTTAAACTTGTTGGCATATAGTTGTTGATAGTAATTTCTGATGATTGTTTCTATTTCCTTGGTGTTAGTCATGATCTCTCCCCTTTCATTCATAATTTTATTAATTTGGGTCTTCTCCTTTTTCTTTTGGATTAGTTTGGCCAATGGT